>JAGFNQ010002536.1:139464-180974 GCA_024364735.1 Boesenbergia rotunda
TTTTATTTATAGTGACATTAAAATTGTCATAAGTGATAAGACTTTAGACGACATCACTATAGAGGACATTTTAACTTAATGTCACTATATCAAAAATGTCAATATAGATAATATATGATGACACTTTTCAATGTCATTAAAAGCATTTTTTCTTGTAGTGCATCAAAACACTTGCAAACTTAACATGCTCATGATTTCTTTTGCAAACTTACTAATGATACATTTCCACACTTTCAAACACTAACTTCTTTGCTCTTTCTCTTTAACATGCTTGTAACATAACCATGTTATCATACACAACAAAACATACACTTAAGGAAATTGAAACACTTTCATATACTTATATACTTCAAAATAATAATCAACTTTCTCAGGCCTTGACACTGTACCATGGTATCAATGTACCAATGCGCGCATCCCTAATAGGTTTCGGGGTAGCTAGCCACCGCACCCTATTAGAGCTTCTTTCTAACTTTCTGTGGGTCTCTCTTTTGCCCGGTACATGTCACTTTACAAAAGTAAAATACTTTCTTATTCATAATGCTTATACTTATCAAGCTATCTTTCTTTTTACATAAATCTTTGCACTACAAAACCTTACCTTTCTTACTTGGAACTTTCATCGAGCACCTTGCGTGCCCTTAACCCAAAACTCAATTTTGGGACTTTTCAAGAACTTGATCTTCCATCCTTAGATCACATACATAAAAATCTACTCCAATTCAAGTTCTATGATTAAAAACATGTATTCTTGAGAAACTTAATCACACAATAAGCCCTATTCTCCAAGCATGCACATAAATCACAAAATCAAGGTTCTACAATGAGAAAACTACATGCGAAGCTACTCCTATTGCAAGTGAGTGATTTACTTACCCTTTTCTTGAAGAAAACTCACTAAGTATCTCGAAATTCCTAGTGTAGGGCTCTTTTCCTCTTCCTTTGCAAGAAATCTCCACTCCTTAGCCCTAGGGAAGAAGCTCTAGGCTCTCCACTCAAAAGGAGGAAGAAGGAGGAAGAAAACCCCTTATTTTCTCCCTGTTTTCGCAGCTCCCAACCCCTACTCGCGCGGCCTCTCGAAACCCTAAAAGGGGTTTTAACACAACTTAAGTGGGAGTTTCAATACCTCTTAATGAAACGGGCTAACTACCCTATAACATTATTTCTCTCCACCTTTTTCTGTGCTTGATACCCTAGCCCGTCTGGTCAGCTGCGCGCCCTTAGGGGCTTGCTCCTCTTGTGGTCGTGAGTTCGAACCCCTGTTGCCCTTTACAATTTTTTTTCCTAATTTCATTCCGAAAAAATGCTATAATATTCCGAAAAATGCTAGAAAAATTCCTAAAAATCCCTAATAATACCAGGAAATTATTGGGTGTTACAATCCTCCCTACCTTATAAAAAGTTCGTCCTCGAACTTAGAACAGCTCTGGATACTTTTGCCTCATGCTATCTTCTGATTCCCAAGTTGCCTCTTCATACTTCTGATTCAGCCATAAGACTTTCACTAATGGTACCACTTTGTTTCTCAGCTTCTTATCTGCTCGATCTATTATCTGAATAGGTCGACTTTCATAACTGAGATCTTCTTGCACTTGGACCATCTGTGGCTCAATCACTTGGTTGGCATCTGGGGTGTGCTTCTTTAGCATTGAGACATGGAACACATTGTGTATTGCTGACATCTCTGAGGGTAGCTCCAACTCATAAGCTACTTTGCCAACTCTTTTCGTCACTGGGTAGGGCCCTACGTATCGAGGACTTAGCTTGCCTTTCTTGCCAAATCTCATCACACCCTTCATAGGAGCTACTTTGAGGAAAACTGTATCCCCAACTTCAAACTCTAACGGCCTACGGCGTACATCGGCGTAGCTCTTCTGCCTACTTTGAGCAGTCTCTATTCTCTGGCGGATACTCCTTATAGCTTCTGTGGTATCATCTATGAGATCAGTCTGTGACCCCATTTCTTTCTTCTCACTACCTTCATACCAACAGAGAGGAGATCTACACTTCCTACCATAAAGAGCTTCATAGGGTGCCATACCAATAGTGGCTTGGTAACTGTTGTTGTAGGCAAACTCAGCTAAACATAAATACTTGCACCAACTGCCCTTGAAGTCCAATGCACAAACTCTGAGCATATCTTCTAGAACCTGATTCACTCTCTCTGTCTGTCCATCAGTCTGGGGATGGAAAGCTGTGCTGAATTTCAGTTTGGTGCCTAACGCTGTCTGTACACACTCCCAAAAGTGTGACGTGAACCGACCATCCCTATCAGAGATAATGGTCTTCGGGACTCCGTGTAGTCGGATCACTTCTTGCACATATAACTGGGCTAACTTTTCAATTGAGTAAGACACTCTGATTGCCAAAAAGTGGGCAGACTTGGTCAATCTGTCTACTATCACCCAAATAGTATCATAGCCATTAGTTGTCTTTGGTAGACCAACTATGAAATCCATGGCTATGTCTTCCCATTTCCACTCTGGAATCTGAATAGGCTGTAGGACACCTCCTGGTCTCTGGTGTTCTGCTTTAACTCTCTGACATGTCAGGCAGGTGCTGACATACTTAGCTATGTCTCTCTTCATCCCTGACCACTAAAATCTTCTTTTCAAGTCCTGGTACATCTTGGTAGAACCAGGATGCATGGAGTAGGGAGTTCCATGGGCTTCTTCAAGAATCTTCTTTCTCAGCTCTTCATTCTTGGGAACACACAAACGGTCACCATAATAGAGTATCCCACTGTCAGATACTCTAAACTCTTTACTCTCTTCTTCTTGCACCTCTTGCTTGATCCTTTGGATATTAGAATCCTTAGCTTACTCTTTCTGTATCTCTTCAAGCAAAGTTGACTCTAGTGTCAATAGGGCTAGCTGTCCATCAATAATCTCCACTCCATAATCTACTATCTCCTTCTGTAATGGTGGTGCCAATGCTGATAAGGACCTCAAAGTGGCACAAGTCTTTCTACTCAGTGCATCTGCTACTCTATTTGCCTTACCAGGGTGGTAAAGAATCTCACAGTCATAGTCCTTCACTAACTCGAGCCACCTTCGCTGTCTCATATTGAGGTCTTTCTGAGTGAAGAAATATTTCAGACTCTGGTGATCTGTATAAATCTTACACTGCACACCATACAAGTAATGCCTCCATATCTTTAGAGCCAAGACTACAGCTGCCAACTCCAGATCATGAGTGGGGTAATTCTTTTCATAGTCTTTAAGTTGCCTGGAAGCATAAGCTATGACCTTGCCTTCTTGCATAAGGACTGCTCCAAGTCCTAGCTTTGATGCATCACTGTATATATCAAAGCTCTTTTCACCTTCGGGTACTGTAAGGATAGGAGCGCTGGTCAGTCTCTTCTTCAACTAAAGGAAGCTCTGCTCACAGTCCTCAGTCCACTCATACTTCTTATTCTTTCTGGTAAGGGCTGTAAGTGGAGAAGCTATCTTTGAAAAGTCCTCCACAAACCTTCTGTAGTACCCTGCCAAACCCAGAAAACTTCTGATCTCACTGGCATTCTTTGGTCGACTCCAGTTACTAACTGCTTCAATCTTGGCTGGGTCTACCATAATACCTTCCTTGGAAATGATGTGGCCTAGGAATGCCACCTGGTCAAGCCAAAACTCACACTTTGAGAATTTGGCGTACAACTCCTTTTGATGTAAGGTTTGCAATACCATCTTCAAGTGTTCGGCATGTTCTTCCTGAGTCTTTGAATACACTAGGATATCATCAATAAAGACAATGACGAACTTGTCCAGAAAATCCTTGAACACTCTATTCATTAGATCCATAAACGTCGCAGGGGCGTTTGTCACTCCAAAGGGCATGACCACAAACTCATAGTGCCCATATCTTGTACTGAAAGCAGTCCTTGGCACATCACTCTCCTTCACTCTAAGCTGATGGTAACCTGATCGCAGATCTATTTTGGAGAACACTATGGCTCCTTCAGCTGATCAACTGAATCATCTATCCTTGGCAAAGGATATCTATTCTTGATGGTTACCTTATTCAAAGCTCGATAATCTATGCACATTCGCATAGATCCATCTTTCTTCTTGACGAGCAATACAGGAGCTCCCCAAGGTGAATGACTAGAGCGGATGAAACCCTTGTCAAGCAGCTCTTGTAATTGTTCTTGCAATTCTTTCAGTTCTGTTGGCGCCATGCGATAAGGTGCCTTTGAAATTGGGTTGGTTCCTGGGGCTAACTCAATTTCAAACTCAATTTCCCGATTGGGAGGGAGTCCTGGTAACTCTTCAGGAAACACCTCAGGATAGTCACAGACTACCCTCACTTCTTCTCTCTTCAACCCTTCTCCTTGACTTGCATCCACTATATGAGCTAGAAAACCAGAGCATCCCTTCTCTAACATTCTCTGAGCTTGTAAGGTAGATAAGAACCTTTTTGTCTTTCTCTTTGGGTCTCCAATAAACTCAAATGGAGGTTCTGCTTTTGGTGTGAACTTGACTTTTCTCTTGCGGCAGTCTATAGAAGCATTGTACTTGCTCAAGAAGTCCATCCCTAAAATGACATCGTAATCCTTCATCTCAAGGACTACCAAGTCACTGTAGAGCTCTCGGTTGGACTGCCCTCAGCCTCTCGGTAGAGGTCATTACTTCCCCCGACGGTAAAGTTGTTAAGAACTTCATCGTTCAATATTTCTGGTGGCCTTTATACTGTTTAAGTAGTGCTCGGTGATCAAAGCACTACTTTTCAATTCTTCGGAGGTTTGCGGCCTCTTAACACCGCTAGCCCCATTTAACGCTATCTCAGTCCTTAACATCTTGATCATTAGCCTGACTCTTTCTCTTTCAGTGCCAACTAGCTCTAGGCACAGACAAGCTAGTCGGTTGAACTTCCTCACTCCTTCATCCACGGATAGTTCTCCTTGACGGAACTCAGTGAATTCATCGTAGTGCTTGTTTGTCACTTTCATGTGAAAGTACTCTTCCAGAAATTCTACTTCAAAGTCAGCCCAGGTCATCTGATTCACATTCCTCTTAGCTTTCACTCTTTCCCACCACATCCTAGCATCTCCAGTAAGACAGAAGGATGTGCACTTTATCTTCTCCACCTCGGGCCAGTCTAGTAACTCCATTATACTTTCCACCATTTTGAACCATGCCTGAGCATCCCATTGTTCACTTGTGCCAGAAAAATTCTCGGGCTTCAGTCTCTGCCACTGGATCAGATATGCTTCCTGTCTCACTTCTCTTGTCAGAGGTACTGGGGGAGTCTCTGTCACCGCTGGTGCCACTACTTGTGCCACTGGCGCCACTGGCGTGGCAACAGGAGTGGCTTGCTGATTAGCCATCAAGGCAGCAATGACTTGCTGCTGCTCAGCAAGTTGCCTCTGAAGCTGGGCCACCACTCCTTGAAGATCTGTGGGTGGTACTGACTCAGTTGACTCCTGTTCTCTAGGAGCTTGCTCCTCGTTGCGGACAATTCTGGGACGTCCTCTTGCCATCTCTCTTTCTCTATGGTGTACAGAAAATAAATAAGAAATAAATGCTCATTATCTCTTACTAACTTACTTCACTATCTCTATGCATATATTAGTATATAATAATACTAACATACTTCCTTATCATCTTTCACTTTCTGATACTAGCAGTCAATAATGAAAAGTATACAAAACTACAACATATGAACTTCTTCATCATGCACTTACTGATACTAGCAGTCAATAATGAAAAGCATGCAAAACTATAACATATGAACTTCTTACTTGGCAGGCGGCAGGATTGATGCTTGATGTCAGTGTGGCGGAAGCATGGAACTTTGCTCTGATACCACTCTGTGACGACCCACCTTTTCCCACTACTTACTTAAGCTTTAAGTTACTACTACTTGGCTTCCCTTAACTTGCTCTAATTTTTTTTTCTTCCTTCTCTTTTTTTTTCAAAAAAACCAAAACAACTTTCATTTTATTTGCTTTGCCAAGATTTGACCCCTAAACCTCTTGGTTGTAACACTAAAGCACTAACCAGCTGCTCTACACAACTTCTCTGCAATGGTACCAGTCGACTGCTATATAGCCAGTCGACTGGTATCGGCCACAGCAAGTTTCTGGGCGCGGCACCAGTCGACTGGCCTCTTGGCAGTCAACTGGTGCATCGAACAGAAGCTACTGTTCGATAGGGCAGTCGACTGGTTCTGAACCAGTCGACTGGCACGCCTGAAAACCTGCATTTCAGACCTGAAAACTTGTTTCAAAAGTCCACAAAACATATAGTTTCAAGCCATACAAAGACATAACACCATTTCTATACTCCATACTAGTTTTCTAAACATTTTAACCAATCAAAACAACTTCATAAACTTGAAATTAGGACTTTTACGGAAGTAAATAAGCTATCAAAGTCTATATGAACTTTAAACTAGAGTTTGTACCAAATTTTGTATCTATGCAAGGTTTAAACAAAGTCATTCATTCTACCACTTCGAAACACCAAAACATATGTTCTACAAGACTTAGCCCAATGATCTCTTTCATGGTTCCGCCGCCACTGAACATCAATGCAAGTCCCTTCGCCTCCTTAACTTATGCTTTTTCTTTACCTTTGTCTGCAATAGAAGGAAATGCAACTAATAAGCAAAATGCTTAGGAAGTAAATCCTAACTCACAAATCCAACGATAAGGGATAAACATGCTCTTTTCAAATAATGCTTGCTTCAAAACACATGCACTTGGAAATAATTACACATGAGAACTTTCATACACTTATCATGCTCAATCATGCTTAAAAACATTTACTAGCATCAAAACACTTGCAAACTTAACATGCTCATGATTTCTTTTGCAAACTTACTAATGATACATTTCCACACTTTCAAACACTAACTTCTTTGCTCTTTCTCTTTAACATACTTGTAACATAACCATGTTATCATACACAACAAAGCATACACTTAAGGAAATTGAAACACTTTCATATACTTATATACTTCAAAATAATAATCAACTTTCTCAGGCCTTGACACTGTACCATGGTATCAATGTACCAATGCGCGCATCCCTAATAGGTTTCGGGGTAGCTAGCCACCGCACCCTATTAGAGCTTCTTTCTAACTTTCTGTGGGTCTCTCTTTTGCCCGGTACATGTCACTTTACAAAAGTAAAATACTTTCTTATTCATAATGCTTATACTTATCAAGCTATCTTTCTTTTTACATAAATATTTGCACTACAAAACCTTACCTTTCTTACTTGGAACTTTCATCGAGCACCTTGCGTGCCCTTAACCCAAAACTCAATTTTGGGACTTTTCAAGAACTTGGTCTTCCATCCTTAGATCACATACATAAAAATCTACTCCAATTCAAGTTCTATGATTAAAAACATGTATTCTTGAGAAACTTAATCACACAATAAGCCCTATTCTCCAAGCATGCACATAAATCACAAAATCAAGGTTTTACAATGAGAAAACTACATGCGAAGCTACTCCTATTGCAGGTGAGTGATTTACTTACCCTTTTCTTGAAGAAAACTCACTAAGTATCTCGAAATTCCTAGTGTAGGGCTCTTTTCCTCTTGCTTTGCAAGAAATCTCCACTCCTTAGCCCTAGGGAAGAAGCCCTAGGCTCTCCACTCAAGAGGAGGAAGAAGGAGGAAGAAAACCCCTTATTTTCTCCCTATTTTCGCAGCTCCCAACCCCTGCTCGCGCGGCCTCCCGAAACCCTAAAAGGGGTCTTAACACAACTTAAGTGGGAGTTTCAATACCTCTTAATGAAACGGGCTAACTACCCTATAATATTATTTCTCTCCACCTTTTTCTGTGCTTGATATCCTAGCCCGTCTGGTCAGCTGCGCGCCCTTAGGGGCTTCCTCCTCCTGTGGTCGTGAGTTCGAACCCCTGCTGCCCTTTACAGTTTTTTTTTCTAATTTCATTCCGAAAAAATGCTATAATATTCCGAAAAATGCTAGAAAAATTCCTAAAAATCCCTAATAATACCAGGAAATTATTGGGTGTTACAAGTATTTCTCCGAGCAATGATTTTCATCAGAGCTTTAGTAGTTCTCCAAGAAATATGGATTTCTCTGATCATTAATTTTTATTATGGCTATTATATTTCTCTGAGCAATAATTTTTATCAGAGCTATAATATTCTCCGAAAAATAGGAAGGAAAGCATATTGCACATCTTATCAAATTTCATTCAACTCCACTCTTCAGTCTAACATGAAGGAGGGGCTTCTAATGGTAACCAAATTTTGCCCGAGTTATAGTATTGTACCGAGCAATGGGAAGAGAATCATATCGCACATCTTATTAGATTTCATTCGACTCTACTCTTTAGTTTGACTTGAAGAAGGGGCTTCAATGGTAATTGGGTTTTCCTTGAGCTATAGTATTGTCCTGAGCTATGACATTATACCGAGATGTGTGAAGGATGAAGGAGAGCAAGCTTAAGTCACGGGATGTTATTAGAGAGTCCTATCAAGCAAACACAGAGAGCATAAACATATCCATTGAGCTATACAAAGCAGCATTGGGGATTGTCCCTGTCTAAATCCCAAGAGTAAGCAAAACCCCATCAGGGCAGTAATGTATTGATCCGCCGAGCAATGACACCAGCCAAATAGACCAGGTTATGAGATGACAATTCACTTTCCATATTGGATCTCACAAAAAGGGTTAGTCGAGCCATGAAGATGAGATTGTTGAGCAATGGAGAGGCATTCTAGTAAGTCAGTATGAAAGGGGTTCTCTCGGACAATCCAACCTTATAGTCCCGAGCTATTTGGGAGAAGTATACACTAGTGGATCTTATCCACCAGTAATACTTGAGGTATATATTCTAGGTAAAATATGTATGGGCATCGTCATCACTAGGAAATAGAAGAGGTGGCTATGAAGATAGGCTAGAAGGATGCTACGTGTCACGATGTGAATGGTTGCTCTCAGTGGGCCAATGAAGGAGGGTTTCTTGGAGGCTTGGTCCCTTTGCCACGTGGCAGCTCATCAATGGTTATCAAAAGGTGAATGGCAAAAGTGGTTCCTCTCATTCCTCCTCTCATCTGACATGGTAGACTGCAATTGGGGAAGGTGATAACAAACTCGCCACGATCATACCCTAGGACGAGAGATAGCTAAGGAATCCGAGAAAGTGACGAGGAATTCCTTCAGCCTATATAAGAATCTCATCGATAGGAACCAGGTAAGTTGGCTCTTATCCCAAAAAGTGGTGATTCTTTTCCTTGAAGATCCTTTCTCCTTTTCTTCTACTACTTTCTTTTTCTTCCCTTATTCAGGTAACTGACTTGAGCATCAGAGGGGTCATGCCGGTAGACACGACCCACCCTAATTGGTGAACACTTCTTAGGAGGCAGAGATCCGATGAGAGCCAACCATCGACGCTAGCTTCTCGGAGACGAAGGGCTCAAGCCAACGAAAACAATCGCCATCATATTATATATATTATATATATATATATATATATATATGCCTCATCCTTGTGTGCCTGTGTGCAATTGGGGCGCCTGAATTGAATCTAGACTGCAGGAGTTGGGTTATAGTGTTCTAGCAAAAAGACAATTAAAATAAAAAAAAATTAGGTGCTCGTAGGAAATATGTATTTAGGTTTTATATTTAAGAAAATAATGATTTAAAAAACCAAAATAATTGAATCGAGACTCTTGAATTTAATCCAAACCCCCCCCCTCCCCGATAGAGGCATCGGGCACAGTCGCGAAAACGCAGCCCCACAGGTTATTAGGCTTTTATATATATATATATATATATATATATATATATATATATATATATATATATATACAAAAAGTAATCCTGAACGAGGGTTTTCTGTGTGCATATGCATGACTGAAATGCCTAGAATATATCTAGATGCCTCAATTATAATTTTTTTTCTTTTTGATTGTTACTAAAGCTCTTGGAATTGATTCCAGTCACCTCAGTACATGCGGAGATTTTTTTTGTTTGTTTTAATTTTTTGATATATATTTAGGGTTTAAGATTTTAGAGTTTAGGGTTGTCTTATAGTTGGTTTAAGTCAATAACATTCTTCCTTAAAGTTTAAGCTTTCCTCTTGGATTATAGTATTCAAGAAATTTTGTTTGTTAAATATGGAAAATAAATTTCTGGTAAAGGAAAATTTTAGAAAATTATCGGAAACAAGTTTAGGGTGGTATTGGGTGAAGCATTAGGGGATAAAAGGAATTAACCCTAAAGTTGTAGTGGGTTAAATTGGCTAAAACCTAAAATAAAGGTGTAAGTTTAATTAATCATGCATGAAGGGGCAAAGTGCAAAAAGGGCTTCGATATAAGAGGCAATTCTCCTTGTTGCTTCGACCCAATCTCCTCTTCTACCGAGAGCCCCTTCTTCCTCGATTGTTGAGCACTGCATCCACTCTTTTTCTCTTTATCGAGCCAACGCTGAGGACTTAACCATCATATTCCTTCATCTTCTCCTTCTTCTTCTTCTGCATGAGGGAGGGGGGGTGCAGTAGTAGTTAGTCATCGAGGATCTTGGGTGATTTAGCTCTGCTCTGTGCTGTGATTGGGTGCCTCGCCGGCTATTGTTTGAGGTAAGAGTTAGCACGTTCAATAATCAGCTTAGATGGGGATTTGTTCTAATTTTAAAGCATGTTGTTGATCTGTTCGGTTAGGGAGTTTTCGATCATTGCCAATTTGAATTTGTGTTTGCTAGCTTCCTTGAACATGTGATGTTTTGTTGATCGATTGCGGCTGTGTGGAATAGTTTTCCTATGGATCTGTTCTTGGATTTGGTAGAGATTAGAATGAGTGGTTCTTTTTGGAATTGAGGAGTTGATGATGTTGTATTGTTTCTGTTCGAACAGGGTTTTGCGAGCACTCTTGTTGTGTCATGAGGAGAGTTTGATTTCAGATCCTGTAAGATACTCGCTGCTCCGACTTGGTATTAGATCAGTAGATAGATGGGTTTTCTTTTTCCATTCCTTGTAGATTTGTCATCGAATCTGTTTTCTGGATTGAGTTTTGGCCCTAATTCTGATTTGAATCGGAAACTAGATCTAGCTTGATCATGAGTTGCGATGTGAGCAGTGATATGATTAGGGTTCATATTAGCTAGTTGGTGTAGTGTTTTGAGGTTGTCGTGGGCAAGGTGTGGGAGGTGGATTTTGGTTTTCTTGGGATGACCTACTGTTTTGTTGGGTAAATATGGAACTATGGTTTACAAACTCTTCATGGTGTGTCTCCTTCCCATGAGCAACAATTGGAGGTATAGGTGGATTGGATTAGGTATTTGATAGTATGCTGTGAGCTACCATTAGGATTGTGTTAATCTTGGACCTTGGAGTATTATGATCAAGAATTAGAGTTGCTCACTATAGTTAAATTATGAGTGATAAACAAGGTAAGGGATTAAACCTAACTTTGATAGTTGGGTTGATCCTAACACAACTTGATATTTAGTTTGGTTAGTATCATTTGTTATGAGAGTTAAACTATGCCCGTTAATACAAGACACTGTTCAGCTATTGGACTTTTCTAGACAGGAGTTCTCTTCGCTTACGACCATCTTCTCTGGAGGCAGATACCTCTACTTGTTTCTGTAGATATTATTTTCTAAGCATGGTTTATTATGGTTTGTAGTAGGTTTGTTACTTGATATCAACTCTTGATTATCCCTGCTTGACACTTAGCTGCTTGGACTTAAGATAATCATGTTTATATTAATACAGTCTCGCATTGATATAGTCTTACTTTGATACTCTCACTTAGTAGAATACACACATATGCACGTGTGCAAAGGAGAGTTGTATGTAATAGTATAATTGGCATTATATTGATCCGGTTGGGGTCTATTGCTTTAGTGTACACACATGTGAGCATATATATAGGAGTGATTGTTAAGTTATACCTGTCATTTGTTGATCACTGGTTATACCTTACTTATATACCTAGTTGCATAATTGTTAGGTCAGGATATATGTTTTGGACTGGTGCATATCATACGATTACATGGATGATGATCTAGTTAAGTGTACTTGTTGTACCTTGTGTATATAATTGTATGGATGTTGATCTGGTTGGTATTGGGTGTGTTAGTAGCATGCACCTCTCTTGCATGGTTGCGTACTGATGACCCTTGGCTCCTTAGTGGTTGAGACGGGACGCCAGTTATAGTCTTAGTATGGTTTTATGTTGTCGGTTCCCTGGTGGCTGAGATGGATCGTCAGTCATAGTCTTGGTATGGTTTATGCTGTCAACCTTTTTCTCCCTAGTAGATGAGATGGATCATCAGTCATATCTTGGTGTTGTCTCATGCTTCCGACCGTTTCCCTGGTGGTTGAGATGGGTCAGTCATGGTCATGGTGTTATTGGATAGTTGTCGACCCTTGGCTCCCTAGAGGTTGAGATGAGTCGTTAGTCACATCTTGGTGTTGTCGCATGCTGTCAACCCTTGGTTCCCTGGTGGTTATGATGGGTCGAAGACATGGACTTGGAGTTATTGCATAGTGAGACCCTTGTCTCCCTGGTAATTGAGATGGGTCGTCAGTCATGCCCTGGCTTCTTGCATAGCCACGAGTGTTAGGCTTTATCATATATACCCCACGGTATTTTTCGGAGCCCTCGTGCGGTTTTTCCTCCATACTATTTATAGAGTGGTAGCACTCTCCCGTGGTTTCCCTATGGTTTTTTCGGGTTCCTGCAGTAATTTTTCCTCCATAGCATATGTAGAGTGGTAGCACTCCCCCATAGTATTTTCGATGTTCTAGAGCCATTTTTCCTCTACTACATTATGTTCACTCGGCCACTCAATCTAACGGTAGATAGAGTGTGAACAGCGGGTGACACGTGACATTGCGTCATATGCATATGATACATTATCGCATTTGGTGGTGTTTGTTGCATTTGTTTGAGCTATGATTAGATGCATATGGTTGACATGCACTCACAGATTGTGTATCGTACATAGATTGTTGATCTTGTATTGCTCCTATGATATGAGTAGACTTGTAGATGGTTTCAAGGGTTTTTGATCTATTTTCCTCACAGCATAAACTGATTCTGGTATATATATGCATTTAGTAGTTCAGTTCTATATTTTGATACTCCTATGAGATTGTATCCTGTTGATTCGATACTGCTTGTTATAGCTTTTTTTAGGCCGTGCATATCTACTTTTATACCCACAGAGTTCGCTGAAACTCACCCCTATTTGTTATGTTTTTATTTTTAGGATGATGTGGTTCTACTTGGAATCACCAGGAGAGCCCCGACAGTAAGTCCCTACTCATCGGTTGGTCTTGGTTTTTGACTTGTAGTATTTTTGTATTTTCTTTTGTCTCATGGACTTGTATTTTGATTTGGTTGTGCTCCGTGTGGTTGTCTACTCTTGAGAGGCTTGTGGTGATGTTTTTTTGTCGTAAGTCGTATCAGTACGCAACTTTGGTATGTTGTAGTGTTTTTGTCCTTATTTTTTTTTTTATGCCAGCCGTGTGGTTGATGTATGGTTGTGGTCATCTTGGACTTATACACAGGTTTCAGATTGTCCACCGTACAGGGGAGATGCTATTTGATTTTCAATCAGACATGTGACTCCTCGGGGCGCGACAATTTATTTGGTATCAGAGCCAGAGTTTATGAGGTCTACCTGGGTGTTGTTGGATTTTCGTAGTCGTTTTCTCAATGTGGTCATGTTTTGGGCCTTGGTGGCGATGACACTGTAGGACCGGTGCCGTCGATAGAGGGGGGGGTGAAAATCGACCGAAAACTTGTTGCAGAAATCGTAAATTCGTTCTAGACTCAGAGCGTTAGTGCAGCGGAAAATAAAACAGAAAGAATAAAAGTAAGACAATGACCACGCGGGATTTATTTACTTGGTTCCCGACCCCCAGGGTTAGTACGTCCAAGGCCTATGTACTCGGCGTGAGTCCACTATTGGTCTCCTTTCCGGAATTTCCGGAGGCGGAGAAAACCAGTCTTACAGTTGATAATTACAAGCACAAATATAGAAAATTAACTGCAGAATGATTAAAGCAAACCAAAATGATTAAGGCCGAAGCCTCGGCCGATTTGGACCTCTGAAGTGCCGCACACTTCCTCCTGGAGCCTCCCGGTCGCAGAACCTCGTCTTTAGCACTTTGTCGTTGGTCAGAACGTTCAGAATGGATCTCAGAAGTTGTGTCTGAAGCTGAGGGGTCGAAGCCCCTTTTATAGGCTTCATACGGGCGCCTGTGATGATGAGGGCGCCCCTATAGACTTGGTCAAATTTTATCCCTGTGCCGAACTCCTCGCAGTTGATAAAACCTTTGACCAGGGCGCCCCGGACCTCCCAGGCACCTGAATGAAAGCTTATCTCTGTTTCGAACTCGAAACAGCAAATACAACTTTCAACTTGGGTGCTTGTATCATCCCGGATGCCTGAATGGAAGCCTATTCTGCTTTCTTCACGAAACAGCCACTTTTGCTCTTTGGGCCAGGCACCCCTATTGATGGGGGCGCCTGGAAGCTGTTGGGCACCTGGCTTCAAGGCTTCCAGCCGCCTTTTGTGTGATTTCCTTGCTTTGTCTTCCATTCTTGGTACCTGCAAGATATACAAATACAAAGCAAATATACACACAATATTAGCCTTAAGGACTTGGTTCTGACTTCGGATTTTCACGAAACCCTAGGTCGAACTGACGCAAGTTCCCACTCCCGAGAACGCACCTTTCACCTACTCCATTCAGGAGACGGTTGCCACCCCAGTCCTTCGGGTGGACTTTTGCTTAGCCTTCGATACTCCCGGATCTCGAGACGTCCGAACCTCGACCTGTCTCTACTTCTGTCCTTAGTCATCGCTCAGCTAAGTTGCTCAATTCCTTGGACCAAGACTTCGTGCCCAAATCCTAAGTCCAGGACTTCGGTGCCCAACCCTCGGCCAGGTCTTCGTGCTCAATTCCTTGAACCAGGTCTTTGGTGCCCAACCCTCGGTCAGATCTTCTTGCCTAGTCCTCGACCAGGACTTCGTGCCCACCTTCCGAGCAGGTCTTCGGTGCCCAACCCTTTGCCAGGACTTAGTGCCCAATCCATGATCAGGACTTAGTGCACAGTTCTTCGAACCAGGACTTATTGCCTAGATTTACTAGGACTTTGGTCCTTTTTGTTACTCTTCACTTAACTCTCCTTCTCTTGTTTAATGTATCACTGACTTAAGTATATTGTCAAACATTAAAATACTTAGAGGAGGACATCACTGATGCAACTTGCACCAACAATCTCTCCCTTTTTGATGTTTGACAATATCTTAAGTTAGATTTGTTGAAAGGGCAAAATTTTAACTCTTGGGATAAAAAAATGATCTAAGTAAAAAACTTTCTAACTTTCACTCTCTCCCCTTTTTGAAAAACATTTTGATTTTTTGATCCTTTGGAAAGAGAAAAAAAATTATTTCTAACTTAAGGCGCATCTCTCCCCCTTTGTCATACATCAAAAAAACCAAAAATTCTTGCACCAACAAATGAAAACATTTTGTTCTTTTGAAAAATACTTAGTATAAATTTTTGAAAGCATAGTAATACTAAGTACTTACATTTCTAGAATAAATCTATTTTGAAGAATATTGTGCAATTCTGAAAAATATTTTGTATTTGTAAGAAAATGTTTGATAAAAAATTCCTTAGAAAAAATTTTAGAAAAGAGATTTTAAGAATACAAGTACTTTTGAGATATATTGAAACAATGCAAGTACTTTTGAACAATATTTGAGCTTTGAAAAATATAAGTACTTTTGAAAAATATTGATTTTTAAAAATGGAAATACCCTTTTTTTTAAAAAAAATATTATGCATTTTGAAACATAGTATTTTACTTGACTTGGTTTCTTTTCCAGTCTGACACAATCCTAGGAACCCTTGTTAACTACAAGGACAAATTCCTAAGTGTCCTGGAAATTCTTTCAACTCAAGTAACTATTATTTGATTAAAACAAGATAAATTTTTGAAAATAATATTTTTAAAGAAAGATTATTAAACTGATAGTATTTGAAAAGATACTTATGTTTTCAGAAGTATTTGAAAATACCGTGCATGAAAACATTTGAAATATTTAATAATTCTTTTAATTTGACCTCCCCCTAAACTTGACCCAGGGAAGCTTGTTGACCACAAGAACTCTTCCTCTGAGTCTTTAGGATTTGGTTCAGATCAAAAAGAATAAATTGTCAAAGATAATAATAGTTAGAAATAATTTCTTTTTAATTTAAACTCCCCCTAAATCTGACACATCCTCGGAGTCCTTGTAGATCATTAAGTGGACCTTCCTCTGTGTCTTTAGGGTTTATCAAAATCAAAAGAGATATAGGCACAATTTTAGAATGTATTTTGAATTTTCGAAACACATTTTGAAATGAAGGTAATTTATCAGATATAGTTTTCGAAAAACATGAGTAATAGTATTTAAAGCACAGTTTTCGAAAACCATTTTAAAAGGCAGGACAATTTTTAAAAGATATTTTAAAAGAAGGTGATTTTTCAAGCATAATTTTTTGAAAAAAAAAATTAAACCACTCCCCCTGTACCCGACACCGTTTAACTCTATCTAAGTGCCTTAAGGAACTTTAGTGTTGTCCTAGGAGGCTTGTGTCTAATTGAGTGAGTCAAAAAAATTTTCAAAATGATATAATTTTTGAAAACATATACTATATATTCAATCAAACAAGCATGAATTCCATAAAAACATTATTATGTTGAAGCACTATTTTGAAAATATATTTTACAAAATATTCTAACAATTTTGAAACAGTTTTAAAAAAATATTCTTCAATTTATTAGTCTTTAACATCTCACCCATTTTAGATGTCTCAATACAGCAAGCATAGTTGCCTTATGGGTACATTGTGAGATGCTTGAATTATTTTCTTTAATTCATCATTAAATCTAAGATTTAATTAAAACTTGTGTTAGATTCAAATCTAACAATAGTAAAGTGAATTTGATTTTCAGTAATTGCTTCCAGGTCTTGGTGAGGCACAAGGTATTCTTTGGCCGTAACCTTATTGGATCATCAACATTTTCCTTGACAAAGCCTTTTATAGAAAATTCATCTTCAAGTTACTTCTTGAAAGATTTTGGTCTAACTAATTTGGGTCTTAGATCGGTAGCTTCGGCTAGTTCCACCATGAAGGTTTCCCTAACGTACTATCATCTCACCTCCTCTCAATACTAGGTTGATCAAGTTTCAATTATTCTTTTTCTATAGCATTCTAAATTATGCATAAAACTTAAACGTGAATGACATGACATATATTTTAAGAAAATTGCATATGCATGGCATGACAATTATGCATGAGTCAAGCAATTTAAATCATTTTATTTAAGTTTCTAAAAATGTATCAAATTTCCGATTTGATACATGTCATGTGAACTCGCGAATATGTCAACCCACTTTAACATATTTAATTTTATTAAATTAGTTGTTGCGGTTTGGGTAAGATTTTATTTTATTTCAAGTTTAAGTTATTTAAGAGTTAAGAGTTAATTAAATTAATTAAGAATTAATTAGAATTTGAATTAATTAAGATTTAATAGAATTACTTTGAATTAATTTGAATTTGAATTAATTAAGATTTAATTTGAATTAATTTGAATTTGATTTAATTAAGATTAATTTGAATTTGATTTAATTAAGATTTAATTGAATTAATTTGAATTTGATTTAGGATTAATTTAAGTTAATTAATGATTAATTTAAGTTGATTAAATTAAATTGAGGATTAATTTCGAATTAATTAATATTTAAATTAATTACTTAAGGATTAATTAAAGTTCAGAATTAATTAATCTTAAAACTAAAGGATTAAGTTAAGGCTTAAAAATTAATTAAAATTTAATCAAATTTTTTTAAGGTTTATCTTGATTTAATTTTCAAGATTTCTGGGTTGGTCAAAAGTTGTGGGTCTAATTTCATTATCTTCATTATTTCGAAAATATCTGATTCCCTTACTATTTCTTCTTTATTTATCTTTTCATGTTTTTCTAATAATTCTGATTTATTTGAATCTTTGTAATTTTTATTGACTATGACCTTAATCTTAGAAAATTCCATCTCGTCCTCAAAATTAGATCTTTCAACATCCTCAAAGTAGGAGGAGTAATATGGGCCACTAGTTAATATTTCAGGATTATCCAAGGGAATAGTTAAATTGTAATCTAAAGAGACATTATCTCCATTATCCTCAGAAATATTTTCATTAATTTCAGGTTTATCTCCAGAAATATCCTTGAGATTTTCAAATTTGAATTCATAATTATCTAAAGGATTTTCAAATTGAGTTCAGATTTATACAAAGGATTTTCAAATTTTTTGAATTCATAATTATCTAAAGGATTTTCAAATTTGAATTCAGATTTATCCATAAGATTTTCAAATTTAAATTCAGTATTATCCTTAAGATTTTCAAATTTGAATTTAGAATTATCCAAATTAAAATTGTCAGAGTTTTCAGTATTAATTTCAGTAATTTTATCAGATATAATTTCAGAATTAATAACAGTAAAAATATCAGATCTATTTTCAGAATTAAAATTAAGATTAATTTCAGAATTAATTTTACAGATTAATTTATTGATAATTAAAGAGTTAATTTTTGATAGTTCATTACTGTCTACATTTTCTAGTTGATCATGCAAGATATTAATTTGCCTATTTACACAATTTAATGTGTGTGTGAATATGTTTAAGGATAGAGTGTTATATTGTATTTGATATGTGTGATTGAGTTTGCAAGACTTGGAGAATCACACATGGTGAACATATCCGAGGGACGAGAGCCGAGGGAGGAGGACTCCAAGGGCAAGCGGGGAAGTGGACTTCAAGGGCATACGTGGGCATAGAGGCAAGCCAAGGGAAGACTTGTGTGCGCATCCGAGGGACGAGAGCCAGAGGAAGATGACTTCAAGGGGCGAGCCAAGGGAGTGGACCTGAAGGCACACGTGAAGGAGAAGGTTCAGAGTGGCTGAAATTGAGCTGAGAGGCAGGGCAGTCGACTGCCAAAACTCACAGAGAGTTTTCAGCCTCGGACCAGTCGACTGCCCCTCGATTGCCCCAGGGGCAGTCGACTGGTGCGGATCTGGACAGACTGCGAGTTTGTCCTGTTCTCTTATAAAAGGAGGACTTTTTTGCACGTGAACGGTATGGTTCCGTACTGTAACGAAATGATGCTCGTGCAAAAAACCTTCTTATCTTCCTCTCTCTTCAATCACTATATTCTGTAAGGAGGAAGACATCATTCTGTAAAGGTTTCTCCACCTGAAGGAGATTTTTTTAGTGGAGGTGGAGTACGTGCGTGGATCCTTGGATTAGTCACCCATTTGGGTGGATACCAAGTAAATTCCGACTGTTAGCATTGTTTTTAATGCCCTTTGCATATTATTGTTTCCGCTGCGCTAACAATCCTGTAGAGAATTCGACGAAGTGCTATTCACCCCCCCTCTAGCACCGCTATTCAATCTATCATTATCTAAATAATTTACATAAGAAAGTGCAGGAAATTTAAAAATTTTCAGAACATAAATTTTACGTACCTTTGCCGGACACTGATATTTGTAGTGTCCGTATTTCTCGCATTTGAAGCATTGATGTGGTCCTTGTTCCTCCGGACTTCTGGCGCTGGTGCCTCCTTTGCCGCCGGTGAGGAACGATTCTTGCGAGTAGGACACTGACTTTTGTAGTGTCCTCTCTCCCTACACGTGAAGCATATAATATGAAATTTAAAAATAGACATTAAAAAATTGTACCTGATCACCCCTGGGCTCCCCCTCAACTCCTAGCGTCGTTGCTCTGTTGGCAGTTAGTCCGGTGAAGAGCGGTCTGGCTCTGATACCACTTTTAGGACCGGTACCGTCGATAGAGGGGAGGTGAATATCGATCGAAAACTTGTCGCGGAAATCGTAAATTCGTTCTAGACTCAGAGCGTTAGTGCAGCGGAAAATAAAACAGAAAGAATAAAAGCAAGACAACGAGATTTATTTACTTGGTTCCCGACCCCCAGGGTCAGTACGTCCAAGGCCTATGTACTCGGCGTGAGTCTACTATTGGTCTCCTTTCCAGAATTTCCGGAGGCGGAGAAAACCCGTCTTACTGTTGATAATTACAAGCACAAATATAGAAAATTAACTACAGAATGATTAAAGCAAACCAAAATGCTTAAGGTCGAAGCCTCGCCTGATCTGGACCTCCGAAGTGCCGCGCACTTCCTACTGGAGCCTCCCGGTCGCAGAACCTCATCTTTAGCGCTTTGTCGTCGGTCAGAATGTTCAGAATGGATCTCAGAAGTTGTGTCTAAAGCTGAGGGGTCGAAGCCCCTTTTATAGGCTTCATACGGGTGCTTGTGATGATGGGGGCACCCCTATAGACTTGGTCAAACTTTATCCCTGCGCAGAACTCGTCATAGCTGATAAAACCTTTGACCAGGGCGCTAGGGACCTCCCAGGCGCCTGAATGAAAGCTTATCTCTGTTTCGAACTTGAAACAGCAAATACAGCTTTCAACTTGGGCGCCTGTATCATCCCGGGCGCCTGAATGGAAGCCTATTCTGCTTTCTTCACGAAACAACCACTTTTACTCTTTGGGCCAGGCGCCCCTATTGATGGGGGCACCTGGAAGCTATTGGGCGCCTGGCTTCAAGGCTTCCAGCCGCCTTTTGTCTGATTTCCTTGCTTTGTCTTCCATTTTTGGTACCTGCAAGATACATAAATACAAAGCAAATATACACACAATATTAGCCTTAAGGACTTGGTTCTGACTTCGAATTTCCACGAAACCCTAGGTCGAACCGACGCAAGTTCCCACTCCTGAGAACACACCTTTCACCTACTCCATTCAGGAGACGGTTGCCACACCAGTCCTTCGGGTGGACTTTTGCTTAGCCTTCGATACTCCCGGATCTCGAGACGTCCGAACCCCGACCCGTCTCTACTTCTGTCCTTAGTCATCGCTCAGCTAAGTTGCTCAATTCCTCGGACCAAGACTTCGTGCCCAAATCCTAAGTCCAGGACTTCGGTGCCCAACCCTCGGCCAGGTCTTCGTGCTCAATTCCTTGAACCAGGTCTTTGGTGCCCAACCCTCGGTCAGATCTTCTTGCCCAGTCCTTGACCAGGACTTCGTGCCCACCTTCCGAGCAGGTCTTCGGTGCCCAACCCTTTGCCAGGACTTAGTGCCCAATCCATGATCAGGACTTAGTGCACAATTCTTCGAACCAGGACTTATTGCCTAGATTTACTAGGACTTTGGTCCATTTTGTTACTCCTCACTTAACTCCCCTTCTCTTGTTAAATGTATCACTGACTTAAGTATATTGTCAAACATTAAAACACTTAGAGGAGGACATCACTGATGCAACTTGCACCAACAGACACTTCTTTATGTTGGGGCAATTTATGGTCCGGAGTGACCATGTGTTTTGATGTTTGGGCAAACGGTTTAAGTTAGGTTTACCCTTGTGTTCTAATATATGTATGTGAGTGTGCAGGTTTGCAGGTTACACATATTGACTTAGCTGGACGGCTTTGGGAACGGTGAAGGGTGGCATGGAGGCAAGCTGTGGCCTTGTGTGCACCCGAGGGACCATGGATAGCAGGGATGATGAGCCGAGTGGCGCAGACTTCGAGGCATGCGTGAAGGATGGCACGGAGGCAAACTGAAGGCTTGTGTATGCATCTGAGGGACGGGGGCTAAGGATGAAGAGGGCGCGAAGGCAACAGCCGAGGCTGCTGGTGAGGAGTCAGCTGAGTCGTGAGGGTACGAGTGCTGAGGGAATGTACTCGGGGAAATCCTAGGGGTCGAGTGCTGAGAGAATTGTACTCGGGAAGGAAACCTAGGTTGGGCAGTCGACTGGCATCTGGCCAGTCGACTAGTAATCCCCACAGTAAGATCAGTCGAATGCTGTGGGAGCAGTCGACTAGTAAGACTAGAAATTTGAACGTTAGGCTTGCAATGGTCGAGTTTGAGTGGGGACAGTCGACTGGCCTTGGGGCAATCAACTGGTAGCGGGTTTTTCAACCAAGAAGCCTATTTAAAGGGGCTCGGTTTTGGCTGGGATTCCTTGACGAAATGAGCTTGGTTAGAGCTCATTAGTAGTCTTTAGTGCTCAGAAGTGTGTCCGAGTTTGTGGCGAGGTTTCTCCACCGACAAGAAGGTACACGAGCTAACCGGAGGGCATCCGGGGAGTGATCCGCCGAAGGATCGAGAGATCGTCCACCTTACGGACTATCGTGGAGTAGGAGTGTCATCTCCGAACCACGTAAATAGGTTTGCATTAGCGTTGTTTGTTATTGTTATTTGTTATTACGCTTGCGTTTGGTAACGTTATAGGTAGAAAAGTCAAAAGTTGCTATTCACCCCCCCTCTAACAAGACGAACACGATCTAACAAGTGGTATCAGAGCGAAGGTCCGCTCTTGTTAGAATAACTGCCAAAAGGGCACAAGCTAGAGAGAAGAATGATGGAAGACAAGTTGGGAGATGATATCAACACTCCACCTCCATATAATCTTGAATATTTCGGCTATTGGAGGGCAAGGATGAAGACTTGGTTTGGAATAGAGTGGGAATGCATAATGGTGCTAGAAGAGTCCTTCGAGATTCTAAAGGATAAGCATGGAAAGAAGCTTCGACCTAGATATTGGACTAAAGAGCAACAAAGTCAATCGAAGTCAAACGGGAAGGTAATTTCGATATTACTTAGCATTTTGCCTAATAATGTATTGAGTGGTATAGGTAAATACGAAAACGCATATGAGCTGTGGAACAATATGGGAGAATATCATGAAAACCCTACCCGGGCTCAAATGGTGGAAGAGCCAAAAGAGATAAGCCTAATGGTCCAAGAAAAGGAAAAAGAAAAGAATTGTCAACCTCATCAAGTGAAGTGGCACAATCAAGTGAAAGATTGTCCACTTCATCAAGATAAGAAGAAGAAGTATCCACCTCAAGAATTGAGGGGGAGGAGAGATCCCATCAATACCGGAGCAAGAAGAGGCTCCTACCTCCGCCAAAGCAAGGACCAAAGACCACATCATTTGCTTTGGGTGCAATGAAAAGGGACACTACAAGGACAAGTGTCCAAAGGGTAAAAAAAAGGAGGTAAATCCTAAACCCATTTCAATTTCTTCTAAATCTAACATGGGTTGTAGGAATGAGGAAATCTAAAAGAAAAAGCATATTAGATGCTTTACATGTGGGGAGCTAGGGCACTATCATACCAAGTGTCCGAGGAGTGGAAAGCTCAAGAAAATGGAGCATTTAAGACGATGGGAAAAAGAAGAAAAGAAGAGGAGATCACATCAAGGGGGAGCTACAAGGGTAAGGGAGGTAATTCCTAACTTTAAATTGAAATGCAATTCAAAATTAAGTTCCTCCATGCATGTTAGAAATAATGAACAATGCTTGCTTGTGCATAATCATGGATTTATGTATAATGATAGAAATAGGGTTAAAAAGGTATATCAAAACCCTAGAAAAGTCATGCATCATGAAAAATCTAAGACCTTTGGACCTAAGGATCAAAGCAAGAATCCCAAGAAGGGGAGACATATGCCTAGAAAGGTGGGTAGGTCTAGGAATGTTCAAAGAGAACATGTGGATACTAGGTTTAAGAACCTAGAAAAGGAAAATCAAGCATAAAGGGAAAAGCTTGATAGGTTGGAAAATACCCTAGAAAGATTCACGGTTGGATCTAAGAGTTTAGATATGGAGTTGGGTGATCTAAAACACAACCATGATAGATCGGGTCTAGGATACCGATCTAAGGTCTCCAATGCCAAGAAAAAGAAATATGCTAGGGTAGCATATGATTATGGCAAGGAGGGGTAGTCCAAGAATGGCAAGGGGATGCCATCGAAAGAAAAGAAAAAGGACTTAACCAAGGACAAGGTGTCTAAGGTTAAGAGGGTTAAGTTCGTAGGCCAAGAGTCACCGGGGGTACACCGGTGTGGTCTAGTATTTGTTGAGTCACCTAAGGAGGTGGCTAGGGCTAAAAGCTCAAGGAGGAGCTCTAGGAGTCTTTGGGATCCATGGTAAATAGATCTCGGGAGATGTCTCTCTAGGAGGTTTAGGTGGACCATGGAGTGTGCCGAAAGAGTTGGGGACGGACTTGAGTCTCAATTCTTGGGTTTTGACACGTTGGATTTGAGTGTCATGCATGAAAATATGACATTGGGGTCATAAAGCATGAAAGTTGATTTTTGATGTATAAATGTCATACAAATCAATGCTAGGGATGCATTGTGGATTGGTATGGGCAAAAACATCAAGAGAAAACCAAAACTAGGACTTTAGATCAAGGTTTAATTGAACTAATTAGGTAGTTTTGGAGTTTGTGTCAATCTTGGGAATGGTGATAGATATATGTTTGGATGATTTTTCCCAAGTAGGTATGGGTACCACAAACCTCTTCACAAAATTTGGAAATTTTTGAATATTTGTGGAATTTCTGGCGCATTTCTGAAGTTGGGTTCAGAAGGCTGAAAAATTAGTTTTCAGCGTGCCAGTCGACTGGTAACTGTACCAGTCGACTGGTAAAGGCTGGAAAATGAGTTTTAGCTATTAAAAGGTGTCCAAATGAAGTGAAACAAGTGTGGAACCTTGTGGGGGGGGGGGGTTAGTACACTATGTTTATAATCATTTAGGGGTCAAAGAGTCCAATAAGAGGGAAATTGTTGGAGTCTTTTGATGTATGGAAAAGGGGGAGAAGTGTTAGGTTTAATTTGGGAAACCAAACATGCCTTTGCAAGAAATCCTAGGTCTAGGGGGAGCTTAGGTAAAGGGGGAGCATTGTTGTTCCATTCTTGGTGTAAGGGGAACCTTGGAGAGGTTCTTAAAAAGCTTTTGTAAGTCCAATGTAGGGGGAGCCTTGGGAAGGTTTTAAAAAGTCCGTTTTCGGTAAAAATTTCTAACTTGGGGAGGTTAGATGTGGGGATGCCTTGGGATAAGATCCATGCATTGGTTACATTGCATATGCATTGGTGGTGTAAGTCCAAGGTGGAGCCTTGGCAACGTAAGTTCAAATGGTTGTTAGCATTGTGATTTGCTATTTGTTTCTCTAACTTAAACGTATTGTCAAACATCAAAAAGGGGGAGATTGTTGGGGCAATCTATGGTCCGGAGTGACTATGTGTTTTGATGTTTGGGCAAAGGGTTTAAGTTAGGTTTACCCTTATGTTCTAATATGTGTATGTGAGTGTGCATGTTTGCAGGTTACACATATTGACTTAGCTGGACGGCTTCGGGAACGGTGAAGGGTGGCATGGAGGCAAGCCGTGGGCTTGTGTGCACCCAAGGGGCCATGGATAGCAGGGACGATGAGCCGAGGGGCGCGGACGTCGAGGCATGCGTGAAGGATTGCATGGAGGCAAGCTGGAGGCTTGTGTGTGCATCTGAGGGACGGGAGCCAAGGATGAAGAGGGCGTGAAGGCAACAGTCGAGGCTACTGGTGAGGAGTCAGCTGAGTCGTGAGGGTACGAGTGCTGAGGGAATGTACTCGAGGAAATCTTATGGGTCGAGTGCTAAGAGAATTATACTCGGGAAGGAAACCTAGGTAGGGCAGTCGACTGGTAAACCCCATAGTAAGATCAGTCAACTGCTGTGGGAGCAGTCGACTGGTAAGATTAGAAATTTGAACGTTGGGCTTGTAACGGTCGAGTTTGAGTGGGGGCAGTCGACTGGCCTTGGGGCAGTCAACTGGTAGCGGGTTTTTCAGCCAAGAGACCTATTTAAAGGGGCTCGATTTTGGCTGGGATTCCTTGACGAAATGAGCTTGGTTAGAACTCATTAGTAGTCTTTAGTGCTCAGAAGTGTGTCCGAGTTTGTGGCGAGGTTTCTCCACCCACAAAGAGCTACACGAGCTAGCCGGAGGGCATCCGGGGAGTGATCCGTCGAAGGATCGAGGGATCGTCCACCTTACGGACTGTCGTGGAGTAGGAGTGTCATCTCCGAACCACGTAAATAGGTTTGCGTTAGCGTTGTTTGTTATTGTTATTTGTTATTCCGCTTGAGTTTGCTAACGTGATAGGTAAAAAAGTCAAAAGTTGCTATTCACCCCCCCCCCTCTAGCAAGACGAACACGATCTAACACTTTAGGTGACGAGAAAATAAGGTAACTCTTTTATGATTATCCTATCTTTTGCATTCACTATCTGGTTTAGGATTGGTTGTGTCCATGTTGGCCTTATATACAGGTTTCAGATTGTCTGTCGTATAGGGAAGATATTATTTGATTTTCTATCGGACACGCGGCTCCTCAGAACATGCCAATTTATTTGGTATTAGAGCTTGGGTTTATGTGGTCTACCTGGGTATTTTCAAATTTTTGCGAAGTGGTTTTCTCGATGTGGTTATGTTTTAGGACTTGATGGTGACGGGACTTCTTTAGGTGACGAGAAAGTAAGGTATCTCTTTTATGATTATCCAATCTTTTTTATTCACTATCTGTTTAGGATTGGTTAGACCTTCCCAATTTAGAGGGATCGTATATCTATATCGGATGGCTAGGTTTTCATTGACTTAGTATTAGTTTGTTTACACGTAGTCAATCCATTCAATTCGCAATCATGGTCAAGGTTAATTATGGAAGCGACTAGTTAACACGTTGCGGACAGGACCTTAGAGCAAATAATGTTGATTCTCTAGTAGCACCAATTGCTAAGTCGGAATGCCAAAGTCGAACTTGTTGACAACTTGTTAGAGGTTAAAAATTTTATTTTTTTTGAAAATCTTTTCTATCATACCTATTAGTAGTACAGTACCGTCTGCTACTAGTTGGGTGAGGGTTAGAGGTTGTGTATCGTAATTGGCTCGATCAGCAAAAGATCGATTTACTTTAGCTTGTGGAGTTTCACACCTTTAGGTTGCTTATATCTAGATGGATAACTTAAATGACATGTCTTAAGTACATAACCTGCTATGTGTAAGTACCCCGTGTAGTTTTGATGTGATCAACCAAGCTAGGTTAGGTCATGGTTTGTTCGATCCCAGTGTCTAAGTGTACAAAAGCTTAGGAGCATAGGAAGTCGAGCAGATGACGCAACAGATGGGAAGGAAGGTACAACAAGGGAGTCGATGGACTCGGTGCATTCGAGGGACGTAAAGTTTGCAGAAGAGTACACCGGTGGATGAGAAAGACATGTGCGACGTCGGGGGACGAAAAGCCGCAGAGGAAGCCCGTTTGAGGCAAAATGTCAGAGTCGGCTCGAGTGAGCCTAACTCTGTTTGATTGAAATCATTGTAGGATAGTAGAGAGCAGAGGAAGGGGGGTGAATATCACTTTCGAAAAATTCTTCGGATTCATAAAAGTAAGTGAGTACGCAATGGAAAGTAAAGAAAAAACATGACTAACAACTTTTTTTTTTACTTTATTTGGAGTTTGTGACGGCTCCTACTCCAAGACACACATTCCTTAATCGTGTACTTTGCACAATTTTAAGATTCGCAAATGTATACAAGAATGCAATGTTTAAGTACAAGAATAAAAAAAGAATATCAACAACAAATAAAATGAAGGAAAAGCGAGTCATTGTCGGAGCAACGTTTTATCGTCTCTAGATCGTTTCGGAGCAACACAAGAGAGCATAAGTGATGTAGAAAAGTTGTTCCTAAGTCTCTGGTAGAATAACCCTTATGCCTCATTCGGGCACCCGTGTGCCTATACAGGCTCCCGTGTTGCTACGATTCAGCCACGACCACATCCCTGCTTGATCCAAGTTCTATCCCTACTCGGGCACCTGACTACATCTCGGGTGCCTGTGTTGCTGATATGGAAGCTCCACACTGGGTGCTCCAACTCAGCCACCCCTTAGCTGAGTCATAGGTACATGGGTGCCCGAGTCCTTCTCGGGCCCCTTTGTTCTAAAAACAAACATGTTAGTATTTGTTTTGACTTGTGTCTATCATTTCTGCTACATTCACTCTAATTAAATCCGAGAATTTTTCGAATCTATATTCACCCACCCCTCTATCGATCTCACCGTTCACACAAGATTATCATGTTCCGCATCTGACACACCCCGTGCTCTAAAATTCGTACAGGAACCTCTTCGTAAGTCGCATCAGGCTAAAGTGTGATCAGCTCCTCGAACAAGACATGAGAAGGGTTTGACACATACCTCCTCAACATGGAGACATGGATTACATCATGCATTCCAACGAGAGATGGGAGAAGTTCCAATCGGTAAGCTATGGCTTCGATCCTCTCTAAAATCTGGAAAGGTCTAATGTACTAATGGAGCTAGCTTACCTCTGAGGCCAAACATTTTCTCCCCTTTTGTGGGTGAAACTCGAATAAATACATGGTTTCGTACAGAAAACTCCAGAGGTCTTCGTCTCTAATCTGCGTAACTCTTCTGGTGATCTTGTGCTTCTGACATCCTCTATCTGATAATACGTACTAACTCTGCCTCATGCTGAGCTCTTTGTGGTCCTAGCAACTAGGGTTTCCCATCCTCCTCATAGAGGGTGGGTGTTCGACACGCCCTACCATACAATGCCTCATACGGTGCCATCTAGATAGCTGAATGATAGTTGCTGTTGTAGGCGAACTCAACTAGATGTAAATGGCCCTCTTATTTGCCCCTGAAATTCATAACACAAGGCCTCAACAAATCCTCCAATGTTTGAAAGGTACACTTTGACTGTTTGTCTGTCTGGGGATGGAAAGTTATACTAAATCGGAGCTTTGTACCCATGGCCTTCTGCAGACTTTGCTAGAAACAAGAAGTAAACCGTGGGTCTCTGTCTGAAATGATTCTCAGTAAAACACCATGAAGTCTGACGATCTCTCGACAATATAACTTAGCCAATCTGTCCAAAGAATCGCTAAGAAATGCACAAATTTATTTAATTGATCAATGATCACCCAAATCATGTCATGGCCTCTCTGGGTCCTAGGCAAACCCACCATGAAGTTCATGATGTGTTCCCATTTTCACTCGGGAATAGGGATCCTCTGAAGTAACCTACCAAGTCTCTGGTGCTCAGCCTTAACCTGCTAGCATACTAGACATGTGACCACAAAATTTGCGATGTTCCACCAATAGGAATGTCTCAAGTCGCAGTATATACGGGTCCCACCCAGATGAATAGCAAACCGCGAGCGATGCGCCTCCCGTAGCAGCTCCTCCAAGATAGAGTGTGACTCTGGTACACATATCCTCCCTCAGAAAGACAGGATGCCCTCATTGACTCATGTGGTGTCAGACTACTGCCCTAAGGCGACATGGTTGCCAAGGAACTACAGATTCTTGTCACTGGCCTGAGTCTCTCTGATCCTCAATTTGATTGCTGACTGAGCAACCATCATCACTAGCAAACCTCTCATAGTCTGAGTCTGCTCCTCTAACCCCAGCTCTGAGAAACCTTGGATCAACTCTGTGACCATCACTCGCTGATAGGCTAGTACTCCTCTAGACTTCCTGCTCAGTGTGTCGGTAACTATATTAGCTTTCACATGATGATAGTTTATGGTGCAATCGTAATCCTTCAGGAACTCCATCCATCTCCTCTGTCAGAGATTCAACTTCTTCTGAGTGAACAGATAGTTGAGGCTCTTATGTTCTGTGAAGATCTTGAAGGTGATATCATACAAATGATGCCTCCAAATCTTCAATGTGAAGATGATAGCGGCTAGCTCCAAATCATGAACAGGGTAGTTCTTCTCATACTCCTTCAACTTCTAAGAAGCATAAGATACCACCCACCAGTGTTGCATGAGTACTACGCCCAAACTCTGGTAGGACGCGTCTGTATAAAGAACGAAGTCGTCCTTTCCCGAATGTAACACCAGAACCGGCCGAATACCAGTCGCTGCTTCATCTCCTGGAAGCTGGTCTCGCAAGCCTCTGTCCATATAAACTTTATGCTCTTTCTGGTCAGGCGTGTCAAGGGTGTTCCAATACTAGAAAACCCCTCGACGAAGCGCCGATAATAGCCAGCCAAGCCCAAAAAACTGCCACCTCATGAACTGATTTAGGCTTCTCCGAACTGGTGACAGTCTCGATCTTCTGGGGGTCTACAAAGATGCCTCTTCTGGAAACTACATGTCCAAGAAAACCCACAGAAGATAGCCAGAAAGCACATTTGTTGAACATCGCATAAAGGTGCTCCCATTGGAGCATCTCTAAGACAATGTGAAGGTGACAAGTGTGCTCCTCTTTAGAATGGAAGTAAATCAGGATGTCGTTGATGAATACGATAACAAACTGGTCCAAGTACTCTAGAAATACTCGGTTCATGAGATCCATGAATACTGCAGGAGCATTAGTAAGCCTAAATGGCATTATCAAAAACTCGTAATATCTATACCGGGGGCGGAAAACTATCTTCTAGATATCAAATTCTCTGACACTCAGCTGATGATAACTAGATAACATATCTATCATCGAATACACTGATATACCTCTCAACTGATCAAATAGATCCTCAATCTGAGGCAAGGGGTATTTGTTCTTGATTGTAACTGCATTCAACAGCCGCTAGTCGATGCATAATCTCATAGAACCATCCTTTTTCACAAATAATATTGGAGAACCCCACGGAGAAACACTGGGCCAGATAAATCCTCTGACTAATAACTCATGAAGCTGGACCTTCAGCTCATCCAACTATAAACTAGCTCAGATATGTTAGGATGTATACTAAAAGCCTAGCTTTTGTATGAACATCTACATTTTGGAATGAGAATCACATGATCATTGTTTGCATTTTATATTTGATATATACATGCTATTGTATAATACTTTCTATTATAGATACCATGGTGCGTGGTGTCACAGAGAAGATCATGTTATCAGTCCCTTGTAGAGTATAAGTAGAGGCTCACAACCTAGATGGTTTTGGACAAACCATTGGCATTGTTGTAGTGTAATTTAGTATTGATTTATCTTGACCATAGAATTACACTAGTACACTTTGTGTGTATTGAGCATGACCGATATAGAGATGATTCAATTTATACTGACTATATAATTGAATCAGACCTCAGATATTATGGTGTACATGCTCTTAATTCCGATATAATAACGGGCACATGTACTTAATATATATTTCTTTGATTTACCAATGGACGAGATTTATTTGTTAACTCGATAGGCCTGGTAAGTTGGGAAATAATATTATTTATATGGTGTGTCGTTGATTATAGAAGAAAACCGTATCCTGATACGTCAGGTTGATGATGTCCCCTTGAGGAGCTCATAAAGTTCATCATGGAAATCCTGCAGGTGGACTTGGTCCTATATGATGATAAGGTCGACGGTACTACTCGTGGAGTTAGATATTAATTAATTAAATTATTAGTAATTTAATTAATTAATGGACATTCGATATCTCAAACATGGGGAGATTTTTGTACATATAATAGGTGGAGCCCATATTTATTTATGGGGGTTGGTGAGGTAATTCAATGATGATCCTTTAGTAGAATGGATCATCACTAATGGATTGGGCTTTGATTCATTAGGTGGTCAAGACCCAACTCCTCCTCATGGTCCCTATTGTAGCCTATATATACCTCATGTGTCATGAGACCAAGGCATCCAATTAATCCTAAGTCTTAACCTAATTCTCTCCTCACCTCTCTCTCTCTCTCCTAGGGTTGTGGCTGGCGGTAAGCAAAGGAAGAAAAGGAGGTGGCGCAAGGGACTAGGGAAGGAAGAAGTGCTCTTCTTCATCATTTTCTCTTCATCCTTCTCTTATTCTTCTTCCCTAGGGTGCACGACAACAAGTGCTGAGGGAGAAGGCGGCGCCACCTTGGCTTGAAGGTGGCCAGCGGCAAGGAAAGGAGAGAAGTAGGCTTTTTCTTCTTCTTCTTCTTCTTCATCCTCTTACTCTTCCTCTTCATCTCCCGACGCTGGAGCAAGTAAACAAAGGAGGATTCTCCTCCTTTTTGGCCGGCGGTGCAAGCACAAGGAAACCCTAGAGTTTCGACACAAGGAAGAAGGAAAGGAAAGGAAGCTTGGGTGGTGCCTTGGTGACTTCGGTTTTTGGAAGATCGTCACCCACACGACATCCAAGAAAGGTTGGGTCATACAATAGAAGATCGCAAGGTAAACGAGAGCTATATCTTCTTGTTTTGGTTCCTTTGCTCTTGTTTAATTATCATATGTTGATATTTAACATGGACCCCGATGATAAACATAAAAACTGACGATCTATACATCGTCTATTCTGTGACTAATTGGTTAGATGAGTTAGATGACTTGAACAACAAGTTTTTTCAAGTGGTACGGTCACTCGAATCTATTAGTACGATGATGAGTCGGTTGTTTGGGAAATTGTTCTCCATTCGGATTGGTTTCAATTAATGAAATTTTAATCCGGGGACATGGAGAGGATTCCCATGCCCAACTGAAACCCAATAGGATAAATCCTCTGTCCAATAACTCTTGGAGCTGGACCTTCAGCTCGTCCAATTCCTTCGGTATCATCCGATATGGAGTCTTTGATGTCAGCGTTGTCCTCGGAATCAACTTGATAACAAACTCCACTTACCTCCTGGGAGGTAAACCTGGTAGCTCCCTTGGGAATACATCAGGAAACTCTTGGACCACAGGATCGTTCAAAATCTGAGGGCTACTATTGACGTCAGTGCTGATCAGTGAAAACAAGAAATCCTGACACCCATGTGAAAGAAGTCTCTGTGCCTGAAGTATGGAGATAACTTATGTCATCATCCCTAATGCCAAGGAAATCACACGAGGGTTGGTCCAGACGTCGAAACATGACCACCCTCGAATGGAAATCAACTATGGCATGTGAGACCGTCAGCCAGTCCATGCCCAAGATAATGTCAAACTTTATCATCTCCAAAACCGATGGTCGATGGTAAGAATAACCCTACCAAAATTCAATGGGCACCCCTTAACATCTTGAGTGACCTCAAATATCTCCAGCAAGTAAGGACACAAATAGATGTTGTGCCCTGAGGGTCAGTAACCTACATATCTTACTCAAAAATGTTCATGATATAAACAAATATGAACTACCAGTATCAATCAATAACTCTATAGGAGTCAGACAGTTCAGAGTACCTTTGGACCGCCCACTCGGCCCTAGAAGTTAGGACATACATCAGCGGGACCCACTAGATCGTCACAACAGGATCGGAAGAAAACTACGGGTAGGTCGTATTGTTTTCAGTGTGGTTCCAAAGAGCATATGAAGCACCAATCTTCCTTTGACATAGATTGGGGAAGAAGGGAAGGAAAGAGGCGTTGATCAAGACTTGAATTGGCTTCGCAACAAAGAAGGAAGGCTTTTAAGGTCTGGCATTCTTGCATTTTGACCCTTGAACTTATAAAAATCCAACTAAAACCCTCATGTATAGTGTTTCAAGCACTAAGACCCCCCTTATTTTTTCCATATTTTACATATGGTGTATTTGAGTGATTATCATCTTCTTATGGTGTAGTTGTAAGACATGAATAACATACAAAATGGGGCACTCTCCCACATAACTCATTCAAGGATAAGATATAAGATGGGGCACTCCCCCATATCACACACATAACAAACAAAACATAAACGATGGGGCACACCCCCATACAATAAACATAAAGTATCCAAAATATACATAGCAAGCAAAATACATATGCCCAAAAGATCAACATAAAGTATAATGGTTGTACAAAAATGTGCCTTGCAAGGAGATCATTAGAACAAGTCAACATACAAAGTATTAAGTGAGCCCATATTAATACATCAATCATAACACACCACACCTAGTCTAGGTCCATGAATGGAGGCTCGACAGCATCAATCACATCGCTAGTAGGAGGAAGTGATGGAGGAGGATGACCCTGTTGGGACCGGGTGCATGTCGACAAGGATACGGGTTCGTAAAATTTTAAATTTTTATGTGCAGCGGAAGAATTAGCATAAAATAATTTCCTAAATTATTTTAACCACGTATCTAGCATGCAACCTTATGGTGTGTGGACATAATCATAAATTAAAACTTTACGGAAAAGTAAACTAATTTACTTTGTACCTCGCGTAACTCGAAGAAAGGAACGAGATCCAACCGTAGCGTCCCTTGGAAGCTCCGCCTCTATTCGCGTCCACGCCGAGTTCTCTTCGGGATGACTTCGCAAAGCCACGAGTTTTGTGCCGACGAGAACTACTAGATTCTCTAAAGGCACAACTAGAAGGTCAAGAGAAAAGATAGGAAACTAACCACCCAAGAAACAGAATCGAATTCCAAGAAGGAAGGAGATGTGATCCGCTTCTTCTTCTTCTTGGTTGGCTTCTCCTTCTTCTTGGTAGCTCACGGCAACCACCTAGGGATGAAATTGCGCCGACCCTAGGGTTGGTGTGCGCCGGCCCTAGGGTTGGTGAAGGGCGCCGGCCCTAAGTGAAAGTGAGAAGGAGAAGAGAAGAATAAAAGAGAGAGAGGGAGAGATTAACTCTATCAATTATTGATTAGGAATTAAAGGCTTCCCTTTGGTTCCTTATATAGTTGCTTCTCCCTTGCCAAGTCTCCTCTTAACGGAATTAGTTATAAGAATTTTATCTTATAAAATTTCTTATGACTTATTCCGTTATGCCTAGTTTTATTATAACTAATTTATAATAAAACAAATTCTTCTCTCTCCTTTAAATTATGGAATAAATTTTATAAGAAATTTATAAACTTTCTTATTATGGAAAAATCAATTCATAATTGATTTTATAAAATTAAAATAAACCAATTCATGGATTATTTTAACTTCCATAAAAGGAATAAATTTCTATAAATTTATTTATATAAATTTCTTTATACAAATTTATTTATCCATAATTTATAAAATAAATCGCACTAGATTTATTTTATTAATTAAACCAATTAAATTGGTTTATCCCCTTTTTATTGGCCGGCCAAACCAAGAGGGTGGACACCCTCTTTGGTCGGCCAAAATAACCCGAACCGATCGCGAATTAAACTCATTTAATTCGCCCAATAAGCCTTCAAAAGACTTAGCCATTTTAAGTTTCCGTTGCGCTTCTGATTAACTCAGATTCGACTTATTTCTCTTGATTGGAAAATCCAATTTTCAACTCGTTTTAAATCCCTCGGATTACTCGTAGTGCGTGTGACTAAATAGGCTTTCGATTTATGTTGGCCGTCTATAATCAACTAATTATAGAACGATCATGAGTGACACCTAGTAGTACATCATGACCCCCAATTAATCGAAAGATCAATGGTTTGACCTCAGAAATAATTCTGAATCCCTTCAGTAGCTCTAATGAATCGTGCTCCATTCCCTTCACCACCTTATACCCACTTGGTTCAGGACATGGTCTGTTTGTGTCAGTCCCCACTAGACTGACTACGTCACACCTAGCCCAAGTAGTGTCTTTCTCGTCCTTTGGATTTCTAATTACTCTCATGTATTTAAGAGACTCGCACTCTAAACATGATATACTCTGGCCAGAGGTTTTGAGTAACAATCCGACGATAGGCCTGGGTATACATCTCCTCGCAAGGAGTGGTGAATCCTTTGTAGGCTGTTCAAACATCTTCGGGCACTTCGGCTTATACCCAATCATCCTGGGTCCACACCTCCTTGGAGATGCTTGCTTAAGATGTTAAAGTATAAGTCTTCATGACCAAGATGACTTGAACACCGCAAGTCAAAGGAACATCGCACTTAAGCTGTAGTAAGAACTTCATTGACATATCTACATGTAGATTCCCATATGAAGTCTTACAGCTAGTCACTCCAATGAACTAGTTCCCTTAACTAGCATCCATGTTTATCTCCGGACATCCCAATGTCACCAGTCAGTGAGAATCAATTGATTAGCGAATAACCCATGCTAGTCTCAACAGAATTGATAGTGTCCGTTTTTATCAATTCATCGACTAGGGATAATTTCAATACTTCACAATTGCACATTTAGAGATAATCACTAGTTGTGATCCCATCACAAATTCTCTTATGCTGTGAATTGTATTGCGGACATTCAGTAGATGAGTTTAAGATCTCAATCAAATACACAAACATGTATACTCAAATAGTGAATTATCATTTATTAGAATAAATGTTTACAATCATAAGGCGATTGCCTTAGGACACTTCTCTCATATTACTAACAAACTCCCACTTGGCCTAATGCCAATCGCTACGGTATCCAATACCACAGGCTCTAACATGACCCTCAAACTTGCTTTGAGGCAAGGCCTTAGTTAAAGGATCCGCTATATTCCTTTTAGTGGGAACTCTCTCAATTTGTATGTCATTCCTACTTATAATCTCTCTGATCAGATGATAGCGTCAAAGCACGTGTTTGGATCGCTGATGAGACCTTGGTTCCTTCGCTTGTGCAATAGCTCCATTGTTGTCGCAGTAAACCAGCACTGCTTCATCAATGGTTGGAACCACATCAAGTTCTGAGACAAACTTCTTGATCCAAACTGCTTCCTTTGCTGCTTCCGAAGCTGCGATATATTCCGCTTCCGTGGTAGAATCCGCTACGGTGTCTTGTTTGGAACTTTTCCAACTTACTGCGCCTCCATTCAAAGTAAATACGTATCTAGACTGCGATTTGGAGTCATCCTTATCTGTCTGGAAACTGACATCTGTATACCCACGTATTACCATATCTCCTTCTCCATATATTAGGAACACATCCTTAGTTCTTCTTAAGTACTTAAGGATTGTCTTGACAGCTGCCCAATGATCCATTCCTGGATCAGACTGGTATCTGCTCGTGACGCTCAGAGCATACGATACATCGGGTCTAGTACATAACATAGCATACATGATAGATCCTATCGCGGATGCATAGGGAATCTTACTCATGCAAATCCTCTCGTCTTCTGTGCGCGGACACATAGACTTTGAAAGGTTAATCCCATGCCTGATGGGAAGGTAACCTTTCTTGGATTCCGACATGCTAAACCTTTTTAGCACTCGGTCTATATATGTAGACTGCGAAAGACCAAGCAACCGTTTTGATCTATCTCTATAGATTCTAATCCCAAGGATATAGGTTGCTTCTCCTAGGTCTTTCATGGAGAAAGTTTTGGACAACCAAATTTTAACTGTCTGTAAAACTGATATATTGTTTCCTATAAGTAATATGTCATCGACATATAACACTAGGAATACGACTGCACTCCCACTAACCTTCTTGTACACACAAGGTTCGTCAGGATTTTGTGAGAAATCAAACTCTTTGATTGTCTCATCAAAACGGATGTTCCAGCTCCTAAATGCCTGCTTCAGTCCATATATGGATCGTCGAAGCTTGCATACTTTGGTCTTATCAACCGATGTGAAACCTTCAGGTTGTATCATGTATACATCCTCAAGCAGTTTCCATTAAGGAAAGCTGTTTTCACATCCATTTGTCATATCTCATAATCATAATGAGCTGCTATGGCTAGGAGCATCCGAATGGATTTAAGCATAGCTACTGGCGAATAGGTTTCGTCATAATTAATTCCTTGTTTTTGACGGTATCCTTTTGCCACTAATCTAGTCTTAAAGGTAACAACATTACCTTCCATGTCGGTTTTCTTCTTGAAAACCCACTTGCACCCTATAGGCTTAATCCCTTCAGGTGGGTTAACCAAGTCCCATACTTGATTTTCGTACATGGAATCCATTTCCGACTTCATGGCCTCAAGCCATTTGTCCCTTTCTGAATTCTTCAGAACATCTTCATAACTGATAGGTTCATCATCGCTTATGAGTAACACGTCGTTCGATTTACTTACGAGAAATCCGTATCTCTCTGGAATATTGCGTGCCCTATCAGACCTATGAAGAGGTGGTGTTGTTTTAGGTTCAACTGATAGCTCATCACTATGAATTATCGGTTGTGGGTCTAGACTATGTGTCTCTATAATGTCTATTGGAGTTTCTTGAACTTCATCAAGTTCAATGCCACTTCCACTGTTTTCTTGTAAAAGAAATTCTTTTTCTAGAAATACAGCATGCCTTGAAACAAACACCTTTTGCTCCAAGGGATGATAGAATTGGTAACCCTTCATTTCCTTAGGGTATCCAATAAATAGACATTTATCAGACTTAGCATCCAATTTGTCTGATACAATCCGCTTCACATAAGCAGGACAACCCCATATCTTAAGGTGAGTTAAGTGAGGTTTCTTACTATTCCATGTCTCATATGGAGTAGTAGAGACTACCTTGGTCGGAACTCTGTTTAGCAAGTAAACAGCTGTCTTTAGTACATAGCCCCAAAAGGATTTTGGAAGAGTTGCATGATTCATCATCGACCTAACCATGTCCATCAAGGTTCGGTTGCGCCTCTCAGATACACCATTATGCTGTGGTGTATACGGCGGAGTCCATTGGGACAATATCCCATTGTCCCTAAGATAATCTTGAAACTCTTAACTTAAGTATTCACCACCCCGATCGGATCGAAGTATCTTAATACTTTTGCCAAGCTGTTTCTCTACTTCATTTCTGAACTCTTTGAATTTCTCAAAGGCTTCAGATTTGTGTTTCATCAAGAACACATACCCGAATCGTGAGTGATCATCGATGAAGGTGATGAAATAGCTATAGCCTCCTTGTGCAAGAGTTGACATTGGTCCACATACATCAGTATGTATTAGACCAAGCAATTCTCCCACTGGATTACCTTTTCCGGAAAAGAGTAATTTGGTCATCTTGCCTTTTAAGCATGATTCGCATGTATCAAATGAACCGGGTTCAAATGATTCCAGAATTCCACATCGGTGTAATTCGGTCATGCATTTCTTACTTACATGGCCAAGACGGCAATGCCAAGAGTAGGAGTCTATTCGATTATCTATTCTAGCACGTTTGTTGCTAACTTCGATATTGAAAATGTCACTGGATAAATCTAACGTGTAGATGCCATTGCACAAAGTTCCATTCCCATAAAGAACGTCCTTTAAAGTTATGTAACAACAATTGTTACTAAAAGTTAAATGATAACCCTTTTCATTCAAATATGAAATAGATACAATGTTCTTTATTAACTAAGGAACGAAATAACAATTATCCAATTCTAAGACACGTCCAGTGGGGAGCTTTAGCAAATATGTTCCGATGGCAACAGCAGCAATCTTTGCTCCATTCCCAACTCGCAAATCTGCTTCTCCTTTGACGAGTCTTCTTCTATTCCTTAGCCCCTGTATGTCATTACATATATGTGAGCTACACCCAGTATCAAGTACCCAGGTATTTGAGGAAATAGAGTGACATTCAATAACGAAGATACCTGAAGAGGATGGGGCATCAGATGCCTTCTTCTTCAAGGACTCAAGATAAACCTTGCAGTTTCTTCGCCAGTGACCCTCCTTGCCACAATGATGGCAAGTTCCTTTTGGTTTCTTTTCAGTCTTCTTGGCCTTTTTCTTCTTCCCTTTGTTCTGTTCCTTGGCCTTCCTCTTAGAACCTTTCTTCGAGGAACCAACTAACAGTACCGCCTTTTGATCCGGCTTTACAGAAGGCTCTACAGTCTTTAGCAGGTTGAGCAACTCAGGAATGGTGGTCTCTAGTTTGTTCATCCGATAGTTCATCACAAATTGTGAATAACTCTTGGGCAAACAACTCAGAATTAAGTCAATACTTAGTTCATGATCCATTGCAAAACCAGTGCGCTCAGTCGCTCAATGTACCCCAACATCTTTAACACAAACTGCGAGGCAGAAGTGCCTTCCTGCATCTTAGTGGTGAAGAGGAGTCTGGAGACTTCGAACCTTTCGGATCTCGCCTGCTCTTCAAACAACTCATGAAGATGGAAGATGATGGTATAAGCATCCATATGCTCATGCTGCTTTTGCAGCTCAGGTACCATAGAGGCTAGCATAATGCAACTCGCAAGTTCAGAATCGGTCACATGTTTCTGATAGGCCAACAATTGGTCTGGAGTTGCATTCTCTGGAGGATGGGTGGGAAGTTGATCTTCAAGGACATAAGCAAGCTTCTCTGCCTTAAGGACTATCCTTAGGTTTCGAAGCCAGTCCATGTATTTGGCCCAGTCAGTTTATTGGTGTCCAAAATGGAATGCAAGTTTAGAGAAGACATGATCGAGTGATTATCCTAGAAATACAAATTAAGCTTATATGAGAAGAATGATTAAAGAATGTATCAACATACATAAATAAAATCCTATTTATTTTTCAAATTGAATAACCCTTTTTATCAATTCAGGAGATCGTAGGAACATCTCCAAATAGGTTGATATCCAACCATAGATAAGAACAACCATGACTGTGGCCATCAAGTTTTTCTTAGCTATGAAGGTAGGTAATTACACCGATTACATATCACATATATGTAACTATCACTTTATGCTATCAACTAATTGAATGTTTGCATAAATCATTGGGTTGTTAACTCATTAACAAGTATGTAACATTATACATAGCATCCAATTGCACCTCTCTTTACATCGACCTTCGCTGTGGCACAACAAATCGATGCTCCAAGCTTAAGGCTGACCCATTAATCAAGAAATAGTTTTAATATGGTTGGAGCTCATTCAACCGTTTAGTCAGGCTTGGATGTGTCCAACAACCAAAACTAAGGATTGACCTCTGACTCCAACTATATTATTCATAAACTAATTCCATGGTTTGAACATGTTGAGGTTCAAGTCGGGCATGGATGTGTCCATCAACCCAAACGAGAAACAAAACTCCGGTTCTAACCATATTAATGGAAGGTGTTGGCCTTAATATTTTGTAAGGGGTTTTGGGTCTCATCTTTTCTAAGCACATTCATGACATATGTCATGACTAACGATTTCCTTAATAAAGTATATATGTGACTTAAGTTATCAAGTCTTATTAATTGAATTAGGAACCGGATTTCCTAATTCTAATTTCATACTTTATTAAAGGAATTGTTTTGGGAAACAATTTCCTAAATTGTCATAATCAATTTCGAAAATAATATGTTTAAGACTTTGATTTCTCTAAATTAAATCTTATTAAATTAAGAGGCAATTCCCTTAATTCAACGACATATTATTTTCATGAAAATCTCAATTAAGAAAACTCTATAGGAAACCATTTTCCTAATTAATTTTGGAGACAACAACATGTAAGAGCATCACCTCTAAAATCATGTTTTATTCATGGATTTAATTAATTACAACAAATCATTTTCTAAGTGTGGCTCCCCGAGGCTCAGATACCCAAAGAAAAGTAATTTGTCGTAAATCCAATTTGGTCCGTTTCGGAAACGCAACCAAATCAAACATGACAATTTCATTCAAAATTGGGAAATTAAATTACAACAACTAACTTTAAATTGGACGGCTCCCCGAGGCTCAATCCAAAATAAAGAATTTTGTTAATAATTTAAAGCCAATTCGAATTTGAAATTGTCAACTAATTATCCATAAATTTGTCTAGACTTTCTCAAAAGAAAGTGCCCAAAATTGCGAGGTTTCATAATAGATTTTCAGAATGGTTGTAAGTTTCTGGTACAAAGAAAACTTACATATTTCCAAAATTGGAAAATTTCTAAAATTAGAATAATTTCCAAAATTGGAAAGTTTCCAAAGATGGGAAGTTTTCACAATTATT
>JAGFNQ010002536.1:184523-319162 GCA_024364735.1 Boesenbergia rotunda
AGCTGTTTTCACATCCATTTGCCATATCTCATAATCATAATGAGCTGCTATGGCTAGGAGCATCCGAATGGATTTAAGCATAGCTACTGGCGAATAGTTTCGTCATAATTAATTCCTTGTTTTTGACGGTTCCTTTTGCCACTAATCTAGCCTTAAAGGTAACAAAATTACCTTCCATGTCGGTTTTCTTCTTGAAAACCCACTTGCACCCTATGGGCTTAATCCCTTCAGGTGGGTTAACCAAGTCCCATACTTGATTTTCGTACATGGAATCCATTTCCGACTTCATGGCCTCAAGCCATTTGTCCCTTTCTGAATTTTCAGAACATCTTCATAACTGATAGGTTCATCATCGCTTATGAGTAACACGTCGTTCGATTCACTTACGAGAAATCCGTATCTCTCTGGAATATTGCGTGCCCTATCAGACCTACGAAGAGGTGGTGTTGTTTAGGTTCAACTGATAGCTCATCACTATGAATTATCGGTTGTGGGTCTAGACTATGTGTCTCTGTAATGTCTATTGGAGTTTCTTGAACTTCATCAAGTTCAATGCCACTCCCACTGTTTTCTTGTAAAAGAAATTCTTTTTCTAGAAATACAGCATGCCTTGAAACAAACACCTTTTGCTCCAAGGGATGATAGAATTGGTAACCCTTCGTTTCCTTAGGGTATCCAATAAATAGACATTTATCAGACTTAGCATCCAATTTGTCTGATACAATCCGCTTCACATAAGCAGGACAACCCCATATCTTAAGGTGAGTTAAGTGAGGTTTCTTACTATTCCATGTCTCATATGGAGTAGTAGAGACTACCTTGGTCGGAACTCTGTTTAGCAAGTAAACAGCTGTCTTTAGTGCATAGCCCCAAAAGGATTTTGGAAGAGTTGCATGATTCATCATCGACCTAACCATGTCCATCAAGGTTCGGTTGCGCCTCTCAGATACACCATTATGCTGTGGTGTATACGGCGGAGTCCATTGGGACAATATCCCATTGTCCCTAAGATAATCTTGAAACTCTTAACTTAAGTATTCACCACCCCGATCGGATCGAAGTATCTTAATACTTTTGCCAAGCTGTTTCTCTACTTCATTTCTGAACTCTTTGAATTTCTCAAAGGCTTCAGATTTGTGTTTCATCAAGAACACATACCCGAATCGTGAGTGATCATCGATGAAGGTGATGAAATAGCTATAGCCTCCTTGTGCAAGAGTTGACATTGGTCCACATACATCAGTATGTATTAGACCAAGCAATTCTCCCACTGGATTACCTTTTCCGGAAAAGAGTAATTTGGTCATCTTGCCTTTTAAGCATGATTCGCATGTATCAAATGAACCGGGTTCAAATGATTCCAGAATTCCACATCGGTGTAATTCGGTCATGCGTTTCTTACTTACATGGCCAAGACGGCAATGCCAAGTGTAGGAGTCTATTAGATTATCTATTCTAGCACGTTTGTTGCTAACTTCGATATTGAAAACGTCACTGGATAAATCTAACGTGTAGATGCCATTGCACAAAGTTCCATTCCCATAAAGAACGTCCTTTAAAGTTATGTAACAACAATTGTTACTAAAAGTTAAATGATAACCCTTTTCATTCAAACATGAAATAGATACAATGTTCTTTTTTAACGAAGGAACGAAATAACAATTATCCAATTCTAAGACACGTCCAGTGGTGAGCTTTAGCAAATATGTTCCGATGGCAACAGCAGCAATCTTTGCTCCATTCCCAACTCGCAAATCTGCTTCTCCTTTGACGAGTCTTCTTCTATTCCTTAGCCCCTGTATGTCATTACATATATGTGAGCTACACCCAGTATCAAGTACCCAGGTATTTGAGGAAATAGAGTGACATTCAATAACGAAGATACCTGAAGAGGATGGGGCATCAGATGCCTTCTTCTTCAAGGACTCAAGATAAACCTTGCAGTTTCTTCGCCAGTGACCCTCCTTGCCACAATGATGGCAAGTTCCTTTTGGTTTCTTTTCAGTCTTCTTGGCCTTTTTCTTCTTCCCTTTGTTCTGTTCCTTGGCCTTCCTCTTAGAACCTTTCTTCGAGGAACCAACTAACAGTACCGCCTTTTGATCCGGCTTTACAGAAGGCTCTACAGTCTTTAGCAGGTTGAGCAACTCAGGAATGGTGGTCTCTAGTTTGTTCATCCGATAGTTCATCACAAATTGTGAATAACTCTTGGGCAAACAACTCAGAATTAAGTCAATACTTAGTTCATGATCCATTGCAAAATCGAGTGCGCTCAGTCGCTCAATGTACCCCAACATCTTTAACACAAACTGCGAGGCAGAAGTGCCTTCCTGCATCTTAGTGGTGAAGAGGAGTCTGGAGACTTCGAACCTTTCGGATCTCGCCTGCTCTTCAAACAACTCATGAAGATGGAAGATGATGGTATAAGCATCCATATGCTCATGCTGCTTTTGCAGCTCAGGTACCATAGAGGCTAGCATAATGCAACTCGCAAGTTCAGAATCGGTCACATGTTTCTGATAGGCCAACAATTGGTCTGGAGTTGCATTCTCTGGAGGATGGGTGGGAAGTTGATCTTCAAGGACATAAGCAAGCTTCTCTGCCTTAAGGACTATCCTTAGGTTTCGAAGCCAGTCCATGTAGTTTGGCCCAGTCAGTTTATTGGTGTCCAAAATGGAATGCAAGTTTAGAGAAGACATGATCGAGTGATTATCCTAGAAATACAAATTAAGCTTATATGAGAAGAATGATTAAAGAATGTATCAACATACATAAATAAAATCCTATTTATTTTTCAAATTGAATAACCCTTTTTATCAATTCGGGAGATCGTAGGAACATCTCCAAATAGGTTGATATCCAACCATAGATAAGAACAACCATGACTGTGGCCATCAAGTTTTTCTTAGCTATGAAGGTAGGTAATTACACCGATTACATATCACATATATGTAACTATCACTTTATGCTATCAACTAATTGAATGTTTGCATAAATCATTGGGTTGTTAACTCATTAACAAGTATGTAACATTATACATAGCATCCAATTGCACCTCTCTTTACATCGACCTTGGCTGTGGCACAACAAATCGATGCTCCAAGCTTAAGGCTGACCCATTAATCAAGAAATAGTTTTAATATGGTTGGAGCTCATTCAACCGTTTAGTCAGGCTTGGATGTGTCCAACAACCAAAACTAAGGATTGACCTCTGACTCCAACTATATTATTCATAAACTAATTCCATGGTTTGAACATGTTGAGGTTCAAGTCGGGCATGGATGTGTCCATCAACCCAAACGAGAAACAAAACTCCGGTTCTAACCATATTAATGGAAGGTGTTGGCCTTAATATTTTGTAAGGGGTTTTGGGTCTCATCTTTTCTAAGCACATTCATGACATATGTCATGACTAACGATTTCCTTAATAAAGTATGTATGTGACTTAAGTTATCAAGTCTTATTAATTGAATTAGGAATCGGATTTCCTAATTTTAATTTCATACTTTATTAAAGGAATTGTTTTGGGAAACAATTTCCTAAATTGTCATAATCAATTTCGGAAATAATATGTTTAAGACTTTGATTTCTCTAAATTAAATCTTATTAAATTAAGAGGCAATTCCCTTAATTCAACGACATATTATTTTCATGAAAATCTCAATTAAGAAAACTCTATAGGAAACCATTTTCCTAATTAATTTTGGAGACAACAACATGTAAGAGCATCACCTCTTAAATCATGTTTTATTCATGGATTTAATTAATTACAACAAATCGTTTTCTAAGGGTGGCTCCCCGAGGCTCAGATACCCAAAGAAAAGTAATTTGTCGTAAATCCAATTTGGTCCGTTTCGGAAACGCAACCAAATCAAACATGACAATTTCATTCAAAATTGGGAAATTAAATTACAACAACTAACTTTAAATTGGACGGCTCCCCGAGGCTCAATCCAAAATAAAGAATTTTGTTAATAATTTAAAGCCAATTCGAATTTGAAATTGTCAACTAATTATCCATAAATTTGTCTAGACTTTCTCAAAAGAAAGTGCCCAAAATTGCGAGGTTTCATAATAGATTTTCAGAATGGTTGTAAGTTTCTGGTACAAAGAAAACTTACATATTTCCAAAATTGGAAAATTTCTAAAATTAGAATAATTTCCAAAATTGGAAAGTTTCCAAAGATGGGAAGTTTTCACAATTATTATAAAATTTCAGAAACTAGAAAATTTCAAAAGTTTGTGAAATTTCATGAGGATTTCCAAACTTTGAAATTCCTAAATCTAAAATTTATCATAATTGGAAAGTTTCCATAATTGAAAAATTTTCCAAAATTGAGATCATGACAAAGTGTTCCGCAAAACAATTATATGATTATGTCGAACACTAACCGGCTCTGATACCACTGTTAGGACCGGGTGCATGTCGACAAGGATACGGGTTCGTAAAATTTTAAATTTTTACGTGCAGCGGAAGAATTAGCATAAAATAATTTTCTAAATTATTTTAACCACGTATCTAGCATGCAACCTTATGCTGTGTGGACATAATCATAAATTAAAACTTTGCGGAAAAGTAAACTAATTTACTTTATACCTCGCGTAACTCGAAGAAAGGAACGAGATCCAACCGTAGCGTCCCTTGGAAGCTCCGCCTCTATTCGCGTCCACGCCGAGTTCTCTTCGAGATGACTTCGCAAAGCCACGAGTTTTGTGCCGACGAGAACTACTAGATTCTCTAAAGGCACAACTAGAAGGTCAAGAGAAAATATAGGAAACTAACCACCCAAGAAACGGAATCGAATTCCGAGAAGAAAGGAGATGTGATCCGCTTCTTCTTCTTCTTGGTTGGCTTCTCCTTCTTCTTGGTTGGCTTCTCCTTCTTCTTGGTAGCTCACGGCAACCACCTAGGGATGAAATTGCGCCGGCCCTAGGGTTGGTGTGCGCCGGCCCTAGGGTTGGTGAAGGGCGCCGGCCCTAAGGGAAAGTGAGAAGGAGAAGAGAAGAATAAAAGAGAGAGAGGGAGAGATTAACTCTATCAATTATTGATTAGGAATTAAAGGCTTCCCTTTGGTTCCTTATATAGTTGCTTCTCCCTTGCCAAGTCTCCTCTTAACGGAATTAACGGAATTAGTTATAAGAATTTTATCTTATAAAATTTCTTATGACTTATTCCGTTATGCCTAGTTTTATTATAACTAATTTATAATAAAACAAATTCTTCTCTCTCCTTTAAATTATGGAATAAATTTTATAAGAAATTTATAAACTTTCTTATTATGGAAAAATCAATTCATAATTGATTTTATAAAATTAAAATAAACCAATTCATGGATTATTTTAACTTCCATAAAAGGAATAAATTTCTATAAATTTATTTATATAAATTTCTTTATACAAATTTATTTATCCATAATTTATAAAATAAATCGCACTAGATTTATTTTATTAATTAAACCAATTAAATTGGTTTATCCCCTTTTTATTGGCCGGCCAAACCAAGAGGGTGGACACCCTCTTTGGTCGGCCAAAACAACCCGAACCGATCGCGAATTAAACTCATTTAATTCGCCTAATAAGCCTTCAAAAGACTTAGCCATTTTAAGTTTCCGTTGCGCCTCTGATTAACTCAGATTCGACTTATTTCTCTTGATTGGAAAATCCAATTTTCAACTCGTTTTAAATCCCTCGGATTACTCGTAGTGCGTGTGACTAAATAGGCTTTCGATTTATGTTGGCCGTCTATAATCAACTAATTATAGAACGATCATGAGTGGCACCTAGTACATCTTGAGCCCCAATTAATCGAAAGATCAATGGTTTGACCTCAGAAGTAATTCTGAATCCCTTCAGCAGCTCTAATGAATCGTGCCCCATTCCCTTCACCACCTTATACCCACTTGGTTCAGGACATGGTCTGTTTGTGTCAGTCCCCACTAGACTGACTACGTCACACCTAGCCCAAGTAGTGTCTTTCTCGTCCATTGGATTTCTAATTACTCTCATGTATTTAAGAGACTCGCACTCTAAACATGATATACTCTGGCCAGAGGTTTTGAGTAACAATCCGACGATAGGCCTGGGTATACATCTCCTTGCAAGGAGTGGTGAATCCTTTGTAGGATGTTCAAACATCTTTGGGCACTTCGGCTTATACCCAATCATCCTGGGTCCACACCTCCTTGGAGATGCTTGCTTAAGATGTTAAAGTATAAGTCTTCATGACCAAGATGACTTGAACACCGCAAGTCAAAGGAACATCGCACTTAAGCTGCAGTAAGAACTTCATTGACATATCTACATGTAGATTCCCATATGAAGTCTTACAGCTAGTCACTCCAATGAACTAGTTCCCTTAACTAGCATCCATGTTTATCTCCAGACATCCCAATGTCACCAGCCAGTGAGAATCAGCTGATTAGAGAATAACTCATGCTAGTCTCAACAGAATTGATAGTGTCCGTTTTTATCAATTCATCGACTAGGGATAATTTCAATACTTCACAATTGCACATTTAGAGATAATCACTAGTTGTGATCCCATCACAAATTCTCTTATGCTGTGAATTGTATTGCGGGCATTCAGTAGATGAGTTTAAGATCTCAATCAAATATACAAACATGTATACTCAAATACTGAATTATCATTTATTAGAATAAATGTTTACAATCATAAGGCGATTGCCTTAGGACACTTCTCTCATATTACTAACAGACCCGACAGCCATGAGTGCACTAAGTTATGCAATGAAGCTGCGCTCATTTGAAGATCAATCTGTTTACGTGTAATTGCCCCAAGCGCCATTTGCACCACAGTCATATCACGTTCACAATCCATGCGCAACTCCTCAAAATGTGTATCGATGACATCAAAAGCTACCTCCCAGCGATCGTCTAAATCCTCCGAGGAGTCATCAACATCTGTAGCCTCCATTGCAGCTAGAACTAGCAATTGTGGTGCGCGCTCCTCGGCATCGCCACCAAGCTCATCAGCATGATCATCATGGTTAGATTCCCACACCATAGTATCGACACCCTCCTTCATCCTAACCAACGAAAAGTTACGTAGGTCAATCCCATCATACTCTATCAAAGGTTTGATGTTTGTCTGGTCCCTAGAAACATCAATGCCTATGGACGCAAGCCATGCTATAATGACATATGGGAAAGGCATGTGGATCTTTTTTTGGATAGGTTTTGTATAATGCACAATGCAATGAAATATGTTGAGACCCACATCTATATCTAACCTATGACAAAATGCATATAACAGAAAAGATGACTCAGTCTAACAAGGCAAGAGCACGAGTCAATATCGACAATATGAACCCGACAATGATTTTACAGAGGTCATTGTCAAGAGCTGATAGGCCTTGAGCAAAGCAAATTCTCTTGTTCAAAGGTTTAGGCCAATGGTAAAAGTACTCGAACATGACATTTATGGTCAAATGGGAAAAAGGCACTAGAAGAGGCTCTTTATAGGTAGAATAAAACACAAATTTGTTATTTGATGGACGACAACTTAAGAATGACCTTCACATGTCTGGTGTAAAGTGGAGTTTGCATTTGCCTACGTTAGTTTTGTACACTAGACCATCACTAACCAAATACATGTTATCATAGAATTCGACCACTAGGTCTAGATGCATGGGAGTGCCACAAAATATAAAATTTTCTAATTTATAATATGCCACAATTTTTAAAATATCAAGTGCATGCATTGTTACGAAAGAACTCTATATGTAGATATCGGGCAGGGATGATTTTGAATGAGTGAGACCGGTCACTAGAACTCTTTCCCTTAGGTGAAGTCCTAGAGGTACCTTCATGGCTTCACCTACATCAATCTACCTACATTTGGGTTTGGGTTTGGGTCTACATTTACTTGTATGTATGAATGCATCAATAATATGATTAGTAACTCTTTAAATATGTCATATATTTCCATGACCAAGATAATTACCTAGGAGCCATAGACAATGAAGTCAGCATGGCTGAAAGCATAGGAAGATGATGATTGATGATTGAACGATGACAACCTCTTTCGCCAAAGAGGGTGAGATAGTGTGAGTGCACAAGGATAAGTCGCAAGTCACTAGGGCACTAGGCGTCGTTGGAGAGGAGAAGATTCGTAGGGTTTAGGGTTTTGAGGTAGAAGTAGGGTTTAGGGCTTGGAGGGAGAAGAAATCAGGAGTTAGAGCAAAAGCAGTAGAATGGAATTCCAAATACATGGTTTTGGTTTAAAAATTCTACCTAAAGCAAATCCCCAATCAATCGATTGGGATTTATTTCTAGTCGAATCAGTTTGATTTTGTGTCAATTTTTTGTCATATCAATCGACTGTTATGCAATTCCAGTCGAATCAATTAACTTTAACTTTTGTATTGAATTTTCCATACACCAGTCGACTGGGATTTAATTCTAGTTGAATTGATTAACTACTGGACCAAATTTTCCTTACACTAGTCAACTAAAATTCAATTCTAGTCAGATCAATTAGCTATTGGACTCAATTTTCCTTACACCAGTCGACTGAAATTAAATTCTAATCGAATCAATTAGCTACTGGACCGAATTTTCCTTACACTAATCGATTGGAATTCAATTCCAGTCGAATTGATTATCTTTTGTACCATATTATCTTGACACCAGTTAACTGGAATGAAAATCTAGTCAAATTGATTAGGATCTATGCTAAATATTAGGTACAATAGTCGACTAGCAGGTTATTCCCATCGAATCAATTACGTTCTATACCAAATTTTCCTTTCACTAGTCGACTGGAATTCAATTCTAGTCAAATCATTTTAGCTTCTGTGCTGAATTTTCCTAAAGTTAAATATAAAATGGATAAGTAGATAATGATCAATCAAACACATCATATTTAAAATCTTTGATCACTCCAAATTATGAGGATTTGATTTTTTTTTAATTTTTTTAGTTGATTAGGTCTATTACGTAGTTTTGATCAAAATCAGCTGATGGACTTTTAAAATCGGTCGATTGACCATTCGACATTGAATTGGCATGAGATCCCTACCTTGGTCATAAATGCAAAGATCTTTTTCACTGCCTGTACTGGCCATCCCTCTCGGCGAACAACACATAATGAAGAGGTGTATGTGGAGCCTTACCTCATACTGCCGATGGGAGGGACTTTCTCTCTAATCATATGGATTCTATGATATTTCCCGTCCAAGTCAACTAAGCTTCTTCCACTTGAATATACTTTTTAGTTTTCTCTAACAGCATTTGATGGTCTATAGGAAGTTTCCTCACCCGTGACATAAAGAAATCTCTATCCAATAGGCCTTGGCAAAAGACGTTGGTTAATGTCTTGAGGGAGATGTAGGGTACCTCCAAGACAACTTGATTAAATCTCTGTAGGTATTTTCGGAGGGTCTCGCAAGGCCCTTGCTTCATGTTGAATAGGTTGAGGGAGTCTTCTGGTACTTTTTGCAGCTAGCAAATTGATGCAGAAATGCCTCTTTCAAATCAGCAAAAGAACGAATAGAAGAGCTTAGGAGTCGACTAAACCATCGCTGAGCAGATCCTGACAAAGTAGTTAGAAATACTCAACATATGACACTATCCGGATATTTGTGCATCATTATTACATTTTCAAAGTGACAAAAATGATCCTTGGGGTCTGACAACCCATTGTCCTCGGTGAGTGGGGGTTGCCAGAAATGTCGAGACAACTTCTGTTCTAGCACTTCTTTGGAAAAGGAGGATCCCGAAATATACATCTCTGCCACAGTAAGAGCTTTTCCTTCATAATCGGGAAGAGGAGTGTGTGCCTCTACAACGGCAAGGGCCATCCCCTTGTAGTTCGGAGGAACTATCTCCCTAGCTCGAGATTCGTCAGAAACTTCCTTGTGTAGAGCCTCCCCCATATGGATGGGAGCTTGGGGTGGAGGAACCTCGCTAGTGGAGGAGATGCTCCCTCACTTTGGGGTCCCACTAGGGGAGGTCAAACTCCTCCCGTTGTAGGGAGCAACAGGAAGGGATATTGTTGCAGAACCCTTGTAGTGCTTTTGAGATCATTTTGTTGACGTCTTTTTTATTGCATCACCCTAGGGCCTTCATAGGTCCTCACACCACCGGAGTTGTGATTGTCATCTGTTTGCCTAATGTCGACCATCAAAGTGTCTCAGCTCAATGTTCCCACAGAAGGCGCTAATTTGTTTAGGCTAAAATATCGTGGACGGTCAAACCACCAGTCAACAAGCCTACTGATGCAGGCGCTCTCCATGGTCTATCAACTTAAAGAGGAAGAAGGTGAATGTACTTGAAACAACCTTCCAAGAGAGGGTTAGACTAGCCACGGGACAAGGTCCTACGGTCACTCCTACACTCAAGTTAGGGTTTTCACCTCTTGAAGAGGAGGAAGCAGAGAAATAAGTAGACTAGCAGAGGGTGAATCGAATGAATCCTCCACTTTTTCCTCCTCTGAGTGTTTATATACCCAACCTCCTGAGAATCTCCACGTCCAAAGGGGATATCATCATTATGAGGGTCTGAAGAGGCAATTAGATCCGACAGTTGTTGGTTGGTTCTCCATTCATTTGACGCCACGTGTTGACTAGCGGAATCTGGGGAACCAAGTCTGGCAATATCGTAACGTTCTGGCCATTATTATGATGTCACACGTCCAAGAGTATTCATCTTTCCTGGTAGTGTGCTTATGCCGGAGCAGATTCTCTTTGGGGATGGGGGAGGTGACGTTAGCGCAAAGTGACCTTTATATAGAGAGGCATGTTGTCATGCATAGGGACAACAATACTGTCTAAAGCCTTACTGTGTTCTAAGACTGAGATAGACCTCGAGATCAAGAAGGATCCTGAGACTGAGATGGGTCCTAAGACTGAGAAGGGTCTTGAGACTGAGATTGAGAAGGGTTTTGACACCAAGATGGGTTCTGAGACCCAACTGTGTTCTGAGACTGAAAAGGGTCCTAATACCTAACTGTATTTTAAGACTGAGAAGGGTCTCCAAACTGAGAATGGTCCTGAGATCGAGATGCATCTTGAGACTGAAATGGATCTTGATCGACCCACCACTAGGTTCAGTTTCTAGAGAGGTCCCTATTGGGTCTCTCTTGATCCCGTTGATCGTTTCAGGGGTTGGGGTTGATCCATCTTGACTTTGACTGCCATGTCACCTTAGGTCTTGATCAAGAAGCCACGTAAATGCCCAAGTGATACCTCCGCATCAGTATCTCTTGAGCAAGCTAAACTTTTTCTCTACTCGGATTTAAAATTTTTGAATCTCCAATGTTGGCTAAGCAATGGCATGCTAGGTCAAGAGTCCCGTTTTCCATGTAGAATCATTCTTACAAGCTAGACTAGCTAAAATTTTAGCTTATTCAAGGGCGATAACATCCCACCTAACTTGGCATTTGCCTGGAGAGTATTATAAGGAGGGTTGGTTTATATTTTTAATGGAAAAGGCTCCCCTTACCGACAAAGTAAGATCAATGGAAAAATATTAGGATGACAATTCTAATAGAAAGTCCAAAAGGAAGACAATTCTACCAGCAATTTTTTTTAGATATAGATGGCATTTTGCATATTCTTTCACCACTTATTATTTTGATTTGATAGGTTTTTCTTATAATTTAGATATGTAACTTATTCAAATAGACTAATACAGAGGTGATCATCTTATAAATGACCTAGCTGGAAATTGACATCAAATACCCCTCGCTTATGTCTTATCACTTGTACTGTGGCCTAGGGACGATAGGCCCTTTTATTTTTCCTCATATGATTGATGGTTTAGATGAGCTAAATTTGCCTTGATTAGAGGGAAAACTCTTATTGGCAACCAAGTCTTGGGAAGCTTAAAAGTCCTAGTTCTGGTGGATTTGGTCTGGAGTTTGTTCTTTTAGTCTGGGACCCAATGAAAGTTGATCTGATTCAATTATTTAATGAGTTTTACGTTGGCACAAACCCTTTTAAATGATTGTCAATTATATCTCACACTAATCTCAATGATTGTAACACTGATCTTCACCATCAAGTATCAGTGAATGTTGTCTTATTTAACATATCGCTCAACCATAAGCCTATTGATAAAGCGTAATCAATTTTTACTTAATATAATATATCGCTCAATTATTAAACATTCTGATCAAACATCAAAATTGTTATGATCCAAAAACTTCATTCCTTTATATGCAATAGTCTTCTTGTTCGGATAATATTTATTGATGCATAACAAAGAAGAATGAGTAAAAAAGCAAAATAGAGATAAGAAAGACATAATAACAAATATTATTAAAGAGGATCACATTTACCATTTATCCTTTTCATCTCATTCATCCTTTAGTCCTTTCTTAATTGGTTTTGTTTCTTTTGATAACATTGTCTATGTTTTGTATTCATTTTGTTACCGTGGGCTTGTATTAGATTTATTCTTGCGGTATTGTATTTTTGAGTCCTCTGTTGGACTATGTGTTGGTTGTTTTGCTGTACATTTGCCCTGGGGGCAGCTCAAGTGAGTGTTACGGATTTTGGTATTTCATATTTTCATTTTCCATATATTAGATATCTGTTTTGAGGCCTGAGGCCTAATTATAAACTGCGTGTGTTGTTTGTATGTGTAAATTGTTCGCCAGAAAGGGGAGATGTTGTCCGATTTTATTTGGATCAGCGGTTTTAATGGTCTCGGGGCGTGACAATTTATTTTGGTATCAGAGCGTAGGTTATGATGCCTACTTATTTTTGTGTTTTCCGAACTTTGCGAATTTTATCTGATACTAATTTATTTTGGTATCAGAGCCCAGGTTGCTAGATACCTTGGGGACTTGTGGATTTTTTGGTGTCTATCTGATACCAATTTATTTTGGTATCGGAGCCCAGGTTGCCGGATACCTTTGGGACTTGTGGATTTAGTTTTGCGTTGCCTGCTTCATTTATGGATTTGTCGGAGTTAAATCTGATACCTACTCAGTAGGTGTCGGAGCTCGGGTTTGACGAGCTCTACCCGAGTACATTTCGGATTTTCGGAGTCATTTCGTGGTGTGATTTGAACTCTGGGACTTGGCGGCGACAGGACATCTCCGGGCGACAAATGTATATGGTTAGTGACTTATACCTTTAGTAACCAATGGTTAATATTGTAACAGGTATGACGCGGCGTGGGCGTGCCCTCACACCGAGATGTGGTTGTGGGCGGCCACATAAGTATACTACTAGGTCTCCGGTGACCAGGTCACCTGAGAGACTAACGGAGACGGGGCCGGTCAGTCATGGACAGACTCCTCCGGTTGTTCTGAGGCCCCCATCTCCACTGTTATCAGCGGTTCCAACCGTACCACCTGCGACTACCACACCATTGATTCCCACAGTACCAGCACCGGTGCCTGCCACTGCATACTCAGCGGGACCATCATCGATACCTGTTGTTACACCTGTAGCGATGCCTGCAGTCCCGTACTCGGTCGTAGCACCGTCGGCAACACCCACAATGTACCCAGCAGTACATACACCCCCGGTGGTGCCTACGGTTGTCTACCCCTTCAGTGCCTTCGTCTGTACCTTTCACGGGAGTTTCGGCGGCACCCTCAGCTGTTCCTGCTCCGGCAGCTTATCCGGCCCCACTAGTGGTTCTTGCTCCGGGATTTTCCACGGCTCCGCCTACAGTTTCTGTCGCGGAGACTTTCGCAGTTCCACTTGCAACTCCTACTATTCCGACTGACTGGGCTAGAGACAGAGCACGAATACCAGCACTTGCAAAATCGGTGAAGGGTCGATTCACGTTGTTCCACGGAGGATCTGACCCTCGGGCTGCCCGTTCTTGGTTAGAGACACTGGAGGGTACCTTCTATTATATGGCCTGCTCCGAGTGGGAGAAGGCGGAGCTTGCTGCATACCATTTGCGAGACGAGGCGGTGACTTGGTGGGCCTCGCAGCACACGATCATTAGGGAGCAGCACCTCACATGGGTCGTCTTTCGAGAGGCGTTCGAGAGTCAGTATATTCCGATGGCATATCAGATGACCCAACAACAGGAGTTCCTGACTCTGCAGCAGGGGAGTCGCACGGTTATGGAGTACATCGCAGAATTCAACCGGTTGGATGAATTATGCCCCGAGCTGGTCACCGAGGACAGATCGTGGATGCTTCACTTTACTCGGGGACTAGCCGGGTATATCAGACTACGCATTGCTGGATTCAGTATTGCATCGTACCGGGAGGCTTTGGAGAAAGCCCTCTTGATCGAGATGGCCCAGCAGGAGGTGAATGGAGAGAAAAAGAAAGGAATGGAGTCAGCTTAGAGTTCAGCTCTGTCTCAGCCACCGTAGACCACAGGGCAGAAGCGGGGCAGCCAGAGTCAGGCAGCTCAGAGCACTTCTGAGACATCATTTTGGCCGCAGAGGTCTAGACGTACCGCAAGAGGGTCCTCCCAGTCTTATCAGCAGAGTCGGGAGCAGTCTACTGATAGATCGCACTGTGCACTGTGTGGTTCTCGAGCGCATAGTAGGGTGGATTGTCCGCTGGAGCATCCTATTTGTTACTACTGCAAGCTACCGGGACATCTGAGTCGAGATTATGCGGTGAAGTCACAGACTGAAAGTACGGGAGCTACGGGACAGGGTGTACCTTCGAGTCAGCCAGGATCTCAGGAGGGAGGACATAAGACTCAGTCTTCATTCCGTCAGCCGTGGTCCGCCCCTCCAGTAGTTGTTTACAGTATGTACGGATATGAGCCCTCCAGCAGTGTCACCCTTCACTATCTCAGGGTCTCAGTATCAAACTGCTCCTCCGTATCAGTATCATCCACCATATTAGCCACAGTATCAGCCACAGCAGTATCCACCAGTGCCACTACTACAGCCACAGCAGTATCCGGCAGTACCACCTTCATCGCCAGAGACGGGACGAGTATATGTGGTCACCAGAGAGGAGGTACTTCAGACCGAGGGATCGACATTTCGTGGTATGATGTGTCATTTACACAATTTCAGTTAAATAGTGATAGATATGAGTAGTGTTTTATTTTTGTGGTTGTCACGGATACCTTTGGCTGAGGTCTAGCAAGTGTTAACAACTAGATCATGGAGTCTAGGGGTGCCCTACTAGTGGGAGAGATTTTGGTCATTAATCAGTGATTATGGGAGACCATTGGATTTACTGGGTTCACTAGTTTGGAGATGATAGGGTTTGGGAGCTTAAATGGAAGATTCGAGTTCGATACCCCCACTTGTTGATCTAGGTTGTATGTAGTTCACTTAGTTGTTGAGCTGGATGAACAGAGTATTAGGATGCCATTGTACCTATATAGTACCGCATACGAGTTGCTAATGTATGCCGTTGGTGAAGAATGAAATTTGGGGACCAAATTTTTGGTAGTGGGGGAGAATGTTAAATCCGAAACACTATTGTCGCTCAGGAAAATTTTTCGGAAAAGGGTCCTAGGAATTCCGAGCTCTTAGACGAAGTTTAGGGGATTTAAATAATTTAAAACTAAACTTTAAAGTGGTTGTTTGCTAAAATTTTCAAATTTAGGGGTGCAATGTGAATTAACTATGAAGGTTGGGCTTAAATGCAAAAAAGACCCCCAAATAAGAGGCTGTTAGGGCTCAGTGTTCGCCCGCACACCTCTTCTTCCGAACGAAGCCAACGCCACCATCGCCTTCATCGTTGTCTACCTCTCCGACGAATCCAGCCTTGGGAATCTGGCGAGCATCTGGGCTCTGATTTCCTTGCTTCCCAAACCATCTCGCGAGCGTGAGTAGGGGATTCCGCCACAGTGACTTGGGGTGTTGATCTTGATCTGGGCGGAGCGTGCTGGGTGGAGTTCTATCAACAAACTGGTTGAGGTAGGGATCTCTAATTAAGGTTCATGAATTTGTAGGATTGATCTCAAAACCAATGATCGCTTTTGGAAATCCCGCAGCTGAAATCTCCGTAGTTGCTGGCCACTGGGATCGTCTTCTTGCTAGGGTTCTAGGAATAGAGCTTGAGTCTGGATTTGGGGTTCCTTGCCTCGGGTTCACAGATTGGACGGATTGGAGCTGGAATTGGGGTCATCGACGAGCTCAGGTAAGGATGGCTGAGTTAATGTTGGAGATTGGTTTTGTTGTAAGCATGTGTTGTGAGTATTTCTTCCTACCATGGGCTTCAATTGAGATCAATTTTGGAATTCTATTCTACCTTGTTTTGATATAAAAACTAGGTAGTAGATTTGCTGATTTTTGCCCTGTTATTGATCAGTGTGTGGGCTAACCATGAGCTGTTGATTGGAGTTGAATCTTACTGTGTGCTGCTGTTTGAAGCTAGGATTTAAGGTATGATTTGGTTGTTTCACAGATTGATCAATAGTGTGCTCTATTCTTGAGATGTTAGGAGCTTTTGAGAAGGGAATTGGTTGTTTGGGTTGTGATTTTGGTGCTTTCCGTGAGTCATCTTGAGCTTTTAATTCTGTGCTATTCTGCGTTGAAGAAATTTTTGATCGAGAGTTTGACTCCTAGCAATTTCCTTTAGTAGTAAATAAGTTCTGTGGGTTGGAGATTTTTGATCGACTTTGGATCATAGGGTTTCATTTGCAGGGCTACTCAATGGTTGATCAGTTTCAAATTAATGGAGAATTGGCATGATCCATGAGTTTATACTCTTGGCGATCTTGGGATGGTCTTTCCCTTAGCCATGTGTTGGGTTAGGGAGGGCTATGGTATTGTGATTTTGATTTGGGTTCTAATATTAAGTAGAGTTGGATCATGGTTTAGGTTTAGACTAAACCTATGTTTGAACTCAATCGAGGAAACTTATGCTAATCATCTAATTTGGGATAATTAAAATGGTTACGGTAATTAGTTAAACCCTAATATGGTTTAGGGATTTTCTGGCTAGTTACTATTCTATTTTGTAATAGCTATTAAATATGTCCTTCAATACAGGGCATTAATTTGGACTTTTGGATTATGGAGTATCAGACAGGAGGTTCTCTTCCTATACAGACTACTCCTACTTTGAAGCGGGTACTTCTTGCTTGTATCTATAGTTCCACTTGATCTTTATACATGACTAGTTGTTATTTATGCAGTAGGCTTTTATTGACCTTTATCTATGACCGTTTTGTTATCCTGCTTGATACTTATGCTTGACCTTGGATATGATCTAAATTTTTCTTCTATATAGTCTCGTTATTTGTTATCTGATTCTGTATAACATTGGTATGACATGGATATGTAGATATAGAATAACAGACCACTGTATGGTTGCATTGATTGTGTCTAGTTATACTTGCACGTGTGTCTAGATATAGAGTGATTGGGTTTGTTGGGTTCTCCCGGCACAAAATCATAAAAACGCAGCGGAAATAAGAACCCCGAGCGATCCATGCGAAAGAAAAACTCGTACAAAGTTGATCTACATCTACTTCTAAAGAAGATATACCTTTGGAGCGTGCCCTTTGCTTATCCCGCTCGTCCAAGGTGCGCCGGATCTCTTGTACGTTCAAGTGTCTGTGCCTCTATTCGTATCCACACGGATACAATCTCTCAACTTCGGGAGAACTACCTTAGTTGTGCTAGCAACTTGAGGTAACTCGCAGAACACCAAGAACCCTACAGTAGGGTTTCGACCAAAGGAGGAAGATAAGGGAGGGAAGAAGAAAGGGAAGAAGGAGAGGAAGAAGACAATATCCAAAGTCACAAGGCCCTCTTTTATACTCATCCCATGAATATGAAGAGGTTTGTGTCTCTTTAGCTTCCTTCATTAATACCAATAAAGAGCACATCTTTTCATGTGACTCTTCATCTTTTCCCATGCAAGAAAAGAATCTTTTCTTTTCCCTTCATTAAACACTTTAATGAGTTTTCCCTGTAATCCCGACCGGGCCTCTCGGGCTTCCGACCAGGTCTCCCGACCAAGTCTCCCGAGTACCGAGCTCCCGACCCAGTCTGCCGAGCTCCGACCCAGTCTGCCGAGCTCCTAGCTCGGTCTGCCGAGCTCCGAGCTCCCGACCCGCGCTCCCGAGTTCCTAACTCGAGCTTCCGAACTAACCTCCCGAGTTCCCAACTCGGGCTCAGATCTCCCGAGTTCCCAACTCGGATTTCCCAAAGCATCATGTCCTTAGTGTGTGACCCAATAGGTTCTCGCGACGTTGGCAATGCGCCTAAACGCTTTAGACACATAAGCAATGAGCGACATCTAGCAATGCATCATTGCTACCCAAGTAACAAGAAAAGTCGAGATCCAACTAAACCTCTGTGACTATGATAATGTATGACCTTGTCCTTCTATCCTTGATATCTAGATTGACCAATGTGGCATAGACCGTGTCATCCTCAATCAATCTTGTGTTTCTTGATCCCCGAGTAGACTCACTTAAACAAATGATCTCAATATCTCATATTGACTCATTTGAGCATGGTCATGCGTTTCAGTAGTCCTACTCGATCAAGGGGCCCACAGATATCACTCCCGTCATATGGGAGGGATAGATCCATCTACATCACTCACATCCCTCTGCATAATTCATTACATACCCAGTGATCACCTTTATAGTCCACCCTGTTACGGGTGACGTTTGACGATACCAAAGTACATAACTCCTTATGTAGGGAACCGTAGTGACTTCAGGTCTAAGGACTATTCTTACTAATAGTCACATGAGAAAGTTTATGACACTCATATGACAATCTATGAAACTTTCTCATGGAGAGTCAATTCAGTACACATTCTCCAATATATACCCATGTGTCAACTTGATATCACATATCCATGACTTGTGAGCTCAAGTCATCAGTTGACCTACATGCTAGTCTCCATGCATTAATATTGTCCTTGAATATTAATACTTGACTAGGAATGGTTTAGAGTAGTGTTCTCTACATCATCTCATTATCGATTCAACCAATCGATATAATGTAGATAAGAACCTACTACCCAAGGATATTATTATACTTAGTTATTTGACACAAATACAAAGTAAGTATAATAACCATGCCTTTATTAATGATAGAATATGATTCAAAATGTCCCTAGTCAATCATCACATAATTAGCTCTAGGGCTCCTACTAACAGGGTTATGGTGGCATGTCACTTGATATCTGCATTGGTTGATTTTGTTATTACGTGCATGTGCACTAGATGCATGATGGTTAGGTTATTATACATGTGATCGACCAGTACATGTTATGTTGAGTTATGTATGATGACCTGGTAGGGGTTGCATGTGTTTGAGTCATGCACCATACCTGCACTGTTGCATGCCGGCGATCAGCGACTCCCTTGTAGTTGAGCCTATTATCTTCCGGTACATGATATGCACACACGACCACTCATGCGTTAGTGGATACCGTTGGGTGTGTGCATTTGCTCTGTACTACTCCGCTCGACCGCTCATGGGTAGTGGTTTCGGAGCGTGGTAGCAGGCAGGGATCCCTTCTCTTTCGATAGACCAGAGGAGATGAGAGCGACGCTCCCTCATATATACATGGGTAGGGGGTGGTCCCCCGCCAACAACCTGTCCACTCGGTCACTCAGGAGTTATGATAGCAGGGTGCGTACAGTGTCACAGCTCTACCCACTCGGCCGACATAGTATCGCCTGTCTCGGTGGCTTGATTGACGTCAGGGGTGACCATGACATTGCATCATGTGCATATGATGCATTATGCATTTTGATTGTGATTGCTGCATTTATTTGCTGCACTTGTTTGACATGCATGTGCAGGATATGCTTATGTGTGGTTTGATAACCCTGCACTTACTCGTGTGGTACGAGTCCTTTTATGGTCAGTGTAGACTGATTTCTGGTTTGTACAGTCAGTTGTTATTTTCAGTTATGCATATTCTGCTATTCTTGTTGAGACTGTATCCTGTTGTTTCTTTATAGCTTATTTAGTTATTTTGTTGGTCATGCATATCTTTCTATATACCCGCGGAGTCCACTTGGACTCACCACCCTTTGCAATGATTTTCTTTTCAGGTTGATAGCTCACCGGAGGAGCCCAGTTGCCGGTCCCAAGCTCCCACGACTCAATTCGGATGGGTGCTTCCATTGGTTTCATTTCTTTTGATAGCATTGTCTATGTTTTGTATTCGTTTTATTACCGTGGGCTTGCATTGGATTTATTCTTGCGGTATTGTATTTTTGAGTCCTCTGTTGGACTATGTGTTGGTTGTTTTGCTGCGCATCTGCCCTGGGGACAGCTCAGGTGAGTGTTACAGATTTTGGTATTATGATATTTTCATTTTTCATATATTAGATAAGATTTTGGTATTATGATATTTTTATTTTTCATATATTAGATATCTGTTTTGAGGCCTGAGGCCTAATTATAAACTATGTGTGTTGCATGTATGTGTAAAGGTATCTTACTGCTTTGCTTTATATATATATATAATATATATATATATATATATATATATATATATATAAAGCAAAGGCAGTAAGATACCTAGATATATAGATAAAAGAAATGTGGTATCCTTATATTAGCGGTACTTTTAAAATTATCCTATCTTATTGTGAAAGTGTACAATAAAAATCTAAAGTGATAAATGCATAAGCATAGTTCGGTAGATGTAACGAAATCTCTTAACATATTTGGGCCACCGGTCTATTATTTTAAGGGCAATCATAGAGAAGTAAAAATAGAAGAGTGAAAATATAGTGAATGATATGATATTTTATATGTATACGTTCGATTATCGCTTGGCCATTCGAATCAAATTATATCCTAGGGGTACGGTGAATCTATCGGAGATCGTTGTATGCAAAGTGTCACGTCATTCATATCACTTTGTCTTTCACTCTCTTATTTTTCATTCTCTCTATTATTTTTCTTATTTTAATTAATATTATTTCATATATTTACTAACTGAGTTTATCCTTTGATATATATATATATATATACTACAACGGATTATCGGATTATAAATCATACGACTCTACAGACTCAGGGTGCCCCAATTCTTTCCCAAGTGCTTATATTCAATACAAGCACATGGGTGTTTTTTACATAAGCAATTTTTTTTTGTTTATTTTGAATATATTTAGAGTTTACAATTTTAAAATTTAAAGATTGCGTTATAGTAAATTTAAGCCAATAAAATTTTTTTCTTGGATTTAAACTTCCCTCTTAGTTATAGTATTCAAGATAAATAAATTTAGATGCTTACGGATATATTATATGTATTTAATGTTTAAAATTTAAAGATAAAATTATAGCGAATTTAAGTTAATAAGAATTTTCCTAAGGTTTAGGTTTCTCTTGGATTATAATGTTCGAACGAACAAAATTTAGATATTAATGGATATATTATAAAATTAAAAATTATTTATTATAAAAATTAAAAAAAAGGAAAAACAACCTAGACGGTTGTATCAATATTGCCTATGTTCTCAATCTATAGTAAAACTTTGTGAATGATCCACAGCAGAATGTTATAGAAGGTATGCGGTGTATATATATATATATATATATATATATATATATATATATATATATATATATATATATATATATATATATATATATCCACATGAGGTCTCACTCATATTTATTTATTATATTTTGTTCATTAAACGTTAGGTAATACTTGTAAGATTATAAATGAATGATTTAAATAAATAAATTTAATTAATTCAATAAATTAATAAATAATTTTAAATATATTTATCATCAATTCACTAATATTCATGAATAAAAATTATAAAATTTATGATTTATATTCATAATAAAACTCTTATTGTATATAGTAAAAAAATTAAAAAAATCAAAATGAATAAATAAATTTATGTTGTGAAATTATATAAATAATTGTAAATGAAAAGGAAATATTATTCACCTTTTCTTTTTCTCATATCCATAGAATGAATACACATATATGATATTTATAGGGATATCTATTGAAACTCCTATTCTCATATATTTACATAACTTAAGTTGTTATGAAAAATGATATGTTATTAGCTAGAGGGAGTTTATGATGTATTAGGAATTTATGGGCATCCACATATTATTTTATAACACTCCCCATTGGATATCCATAATTAAGAAATCCACCTCATTACAACCGTATTAGGAAAAACCCAATGGGAAAAACCCACATGAGGAAAAAGAGTACGTCGACATTCCATAATTGTATTACTATAAATTTATCAAACAACATAATAGAATTTACTTCCCCTGTTTGAAATATCATTTGAGATCTCTGTATTGTCACATTCCAATACCATGTATTAATTTCTTAAATGTTGTTGTAGGTAATGCTTTGGTGAATAAATCTGCCAAGTTATCGCTAAAACTAATCTATTGAACTATAATATCGTCATTCGTTTGAAGATCATGAGTGAAGAAGAATTTTAAAAATATATATTTAATTCTATACATGCTACATTGTCTTCATACAATATTATTGGAATTTTCTTGTTAGCAACTAAACCACATTTTTCCTTGATATGTTGAATCATTGATCTCAACCAAACACATTCCCGACTTGCTTCATGTATTCCAAGTATTTCTGAATGATTTGATGATGTAGCAACTATTGTTTGTTTGGTAGATCACCAAGATATGGCCGTTCCACCATATGTAAATAAATAACCGGTCTAAGATCGACCTTTATGTGGATCAAATAAATATCCTACATTTGCATAACTAATTAACATTGAATTAGACATATTAGAATAAAACAAACCCAAATAGATGGTACCTTGAAGATACCTAAATATATGTTTAATTCCATTCCAATGCCTACGTATTGGAGAAGAAATATATATTGCTAATAAATTCACAACAAAAGCAACATCTGGTCGTGTATTATTAGCAAAATACATTAATACACTAATTGCACTTAAATGCGGTACTTCAGGATCAAGCAGTTCTTCGCCATTTACACTAGGTCGAAAAGGGTCTTTGTTCAAATCAAGCAAGCGAACAACCATCAAGGAACTTAATGGATGAGCTTTATTCATATAAATTATTTTAAGACCTTTAGTGTATAAGTTGATTGATAGATAAAAATTCTATCTACAAAATATTCGATTTGTAATCCAAGAAAAAACTTCATTTTTCCTAAATCTTTCATCTTGAATTCCTTTTCAGGAGATCAACTGTATTTAGTGTAGGATCGAGATTGAGCGATGGGGGGGGGGGGGGGGGTGAATATCGCTTCGCAAAAATTTCAGATTTAAAACTTAAATGACTAAGCAATAAAGTACACAGCGGTAGCTTTGAGAGTAAGCGTAGGAGTTAGAGAGAGATAGGAAGTAGCAAAAAATAAAATACAGTACGATCGCTAACTCAGGTTGATTTTATAAAATACAGTACGATCGCTAACTCAGGTTGATTTTACTTAGTTTGGAGTCTTGACCGACTCCTACTACAAGGCTCATGATCCTTGATCGTTTACATTGGGCAATACTAATAATCGTAAGAATATTAAAAATTACATAACTAAAGTGTGCAATAAAAGAAAAATAATTATACCTACTCCTGAAATGAAAGGAAGATCTTCGTTCAGAGAGTCGGATGGTGTTTCAGCGTTTATCGGAACTATTGGATACGATTTTGCAAAACAAAATTTTGATGTCATCGATCATTGAAAGTCAAGTTTGACTTCAAAATCAAAATCTACGTTTTGCGTAGATAAATCTGGACTATTTATTTGCTTAAAACTGATTAAGGGTGAATGAGAAATTAATTGTTCAAGATACGCTCAAATGAACATTAAGGAAAAAGATGGGGTTTTAGTCCCACATTGCTAACCGACGAGAACTAGTGTTTCCTTATATGTGTTCCTGTGCTAATGTTGTTATACAAAAGCACAGGAGGTCTCTACCCTTGGGTGAGTAGGTGCTCGCACCTGCGAGCCTGCCGCTAGCCACCCACCACGCGCGCAATGGGCGCTTTGCTGGCGGCGCACTTCGCACGTACGCATTATCGCGAGGATCATTGAGGAGCTTTAATTTATGCTCCACGTGACGATGACGTGTCGTGATCAGGTGGCGCCATGTGGCATGTTAGTGTGACGTGTCATGATCAGGTGATGCCATGTGGCATGTCGGTGACGAGGCAGTGCCTATGTGACACGTGACTGTGTAGAGAACGATGACTGGATTGGGCGAACAGATGGTGGTCGTCGGATCAAAGATCTAGATAGATCGCAGGCAGGTGCGATCTGGAGCGTCGGATTAAAGATCTGGACAGATCGCAGACAGGTGCGATCTGGAGTGTCGAATTCGAATCTGACTGTGAAGAGGGAGGATGGATCTAAGGCGTCGGATTAAATGTTCTAATCTGGCGGCTGAGATCAAGATGGGATCTGAAGAGTTATAACTCTTCAGATCAAGGGACGAGATTAAAAGACCTTTAAAGGGTTATACCCTTTCGTTATGAACGGTCCAGATCTGTCCGAACCAAAGGGTACTTACCTCTTCACTCAATATGAATAGATTCATCCACTTGATCATTTCATTTCATTCAAGCATTGCAATCTAAAAACATTTGCACTCATCCATCTTCTACATCGAGAGTCCAAAAAGTCTACGAAAAGATTCGCCGGTCTAGGAATTTGAAGTGCTACTATTCCGAGATGACGTTGTTGTATCTTGGAAACGAATTACTGCTATCTGTGAGCACCAGTAGCGGAGCAATATCGTTTAACGGAGATAGTGTTGAACACTAGCCTCGACGTAAACCAATCAGTTTGCTTCCTCTGAAAGCAACCTCCCGGAAGATCCGACGGTCGTAAATTGACTAAGTCAAATACCGAGGAGATACAAGTCAGTAACCAACAAGAACTTCAGTCGCGCAACACACAGATGAAGAAACTGATTATCGTCTTAGAATTGTTACCATGAACTGCTGCACTCGACCCCCTTTTAATAGTACTTAGGCGCCTGAATGGCCTTTCAGGCACCCTCATTGCAGCGTATCAGGCGGAAACTCTATCCACTATTCGGCCAAACTTTATCCTGGCCAGGCTCCTAAGTCCCTTTCAGGCTCCTAAGTGCCGACGATGATCCTCCACTCAGCACTCGCCACGTAAGACAGGTCGTTGCCAAACTCAGCCGCCCGCTGTCAACTCTCAAGCGCCTAATTCCCATTTAGGCGCCCAGTCAAACGCTTTCTCTTTTTAGCTGCAACAAGGGTTAGTTCCAAACATACAATAATAATATGTAGAATTAAAACATGTATGAATTACAGCCAGTACTGTCTTGGTCCTGACTTTTAGGTTTCACTCGAAACCCTAGGTCAGACCGACATCTGCTGTTCCCTCACCGAGGAATGCGTCCTCACCTACTCCTCTCGGGAGAGTTTACCTGTTGACATCCGAATCCTCCGGTTGGACTTTTGCTCGGCCTCCGAGAACCAAGAACTCGACGACGTTCGACCTCGACCCGTCTCGACTCCTATCCATGATCCCCACTCTGCAAAGTCTACTGCACGGTCTCCCGAATCAAGTCTTCATGCTCGGCTTTACTCGCCAAGTATTCGTTGCCTGATCCCTGACCAGGACTTCGTACTTGGCTTCACTTTCTATGTCTTCATTGCTTGAGCACCGACCAGGACTTCATGCTCAACCCTACAGGTCAAGACATCTTGCTTAGCTTATCTAGGACTTTCCTGCAATCTCAACAACTTTATCAGTACACCATACCAGTTTAACTTGAACCCTTTGCCTGTAGTAACACGACCCCTCTAGCCCCCTCAGACGGCTCTCTAGGTTGTGCCCTACGGTCTTCCCACTCCTGGCAGTGGGTTTTTGCCTTCCCCAGATTCGAACCCTTGACCAAGTACAATAGTTCCTTAAATCTGGTAGCCAAGATCTCGGCCTCTATGGTCCCCGCAGGCAACCCTCTAGGCCCGAGACCCTACGAGTCTTCCCACCCTTGGCCAGTGGATTTTTGCCTTTCCCAAGATTCGAACTCTAGACCTCCAGGCTAAGTACTAAAGTTCCTGAATCCTGGTACCAAGTGAGTTGTAGCTCACTTGGTACCAGGATTCAGGAACTTTAGTACTTAGCATGGAGGTCTAGAGTTCGAATCCTGGGAAAGGCAAAATCCACTGGCCAGGGGTGGAAGACCCGTAGGGTCTCGGGCCTAGAGGGTTGCCTGCGGGGACCATAGAGGCGAGATCGCTACATAAAAAGGCACTTTTTTATGTGGCGATCTCAGCCTCTATGGTCCCCGCAGGCAACCCTCTAGGCCCGAGACCCTACGGGTCTTCCCACCCCTGGCCAGTGGATTTTTGCCTTCCCCAGGATTCAAACTCTAGACCTCCAGGCTAAGTACTAAAGTTCCTGAATCCTGGTACCAAGTGAATCCAGGCTAAGTACAATAGTTTCTTGAATCCGGTAGCTCACTTGGTACCAGGATTCAGGAACTTTAGTACTTAGCCTGGAGGTCTAGAGTTCAAATCCTGGGGAAGGCAAAAACCCAATGCCAGGGGTGGGAAGACCGTAGGGTCGCCGGCCTAGTGGGTTGCCTGCGAGGACCATAGAGGTGGGGCCGCTACATAAAAAGGCGCCTTTTTATGTAGCGACATGGCCCCTCTAGCCCCCTCAGGCGGCTCTCTAGGTTGTGCCCTACGGTCTTCCCACTCCTGGCAGTGGGTTTTTGCCTTCCCCAGATTCGAACCCTTGACCTCCAGGACAAGTACAATAGTTCCTTGAATCTGGTAGCCAAGTGAGTCGCGCCCACTTGGCTACCAGATTCAAGGAACTATTGTACATATCCTGGAGGTCAAGGGTTTGAATCTGGGGAAGGAAAAAACCCATTGCCAGGAGTGGGAAGACCGTAGGGCACAACCTAGAGAGCCGCTTGAGGGGGCTAGAGGGGCCGTGTCGCTACATTGCCACTTATCAAAATAAGGTTCAATTTGGTGCTTCCGGCACCAACAATCTCCTCCTTTTTGATTGTGGCAACCCAGTTCAAAGTTAAGCCTAAACAGGTTTTAACAAGAAAATAAAATTACTTTTAAGCTCTCCCCCTTAATCAGTTATCTCCTCCTAGATCATTTAACATTTGTGATTATCATGGAGATGATATTTTTAAAAATAGACTTAGTCAATTTCAAATATGAAAAAAAGATAAGAAACTAAGTTAAGTTTTCTTTGAAAAAAGCTATAAAAATACTTAGTTGACTTAAGCTTTTTGAAAGAATACTTTTGAAAATTTTTCTTACTTTTTGAAAAACTTAAGTACTAAAACATTCTTTTCGAATAAGTTAAGTGCTTTTCAAAAATTAAGAAAAGCGACTAAGTAGTTTTTCAAAATACTGAGTCATTTTAAAAATAGGTTCTAAACATTTGAAAAATGCTTAGTTTCGAAAACACTAAAAAAAACTTAGTTTTCGAAAACACTAAAAACTCAATTTTCAAAGAGCGATTTTTGAAAAGTGAAAAGACCGGTATAAAAGTACTCTTTTCTTTGAACTCTTGTTCTTTCTCTACCCCTTTACCATATATCAAAATCATGCATGTATTATGAGAGTAAGAATGAAAAATAATAACTAAGTGTATTAGAGCGAGTAATTTCAAGCAACACAATAAGTCTAAGTAAAATGTCTAAGTCTAGGCTAAGTCTAAGTTAAATCTAGGCACCTTCATTTTGAGTCCAAGCATGAAAGAAAAAATTTAAAAATATTTTTAAATATTTAAAAAATAAAGTCAATTCTTTTAGGCGCCTGTCTAACCTTTTAGCTACTTACTGACTATAATAAATAGCAGTTTTCATTTGGGTTAGTCAAGTTAAGTGTATTTTATAAATCAGCTCAGTTAGCCAAAATACTTGACATGATTAATTTGAATTGCATTTATAATGCCCCTAACTTGTGTCGATGCACTGATTTTTGAAACATCTAAGTCTAGGGCAACAGTCCTAAGTATCTCAACCCAGTCTAGGTTGTCAATCAAGTTAACCCTAATGTGCTTGTTAGATGTTGGCTTCTAAATCTATGGGAGCATACATATTAGGGTTAAGGCTAAGCTAAGTCCATGTCGAAAAAAGATCCTAGTTTGAAAGGGGTAGTTTTAAAGTCAAAGTAAAACGAACTATCGAAAAAATGCAATAAATTTTGAAAACAAAGTTTTGAAATTTAAAATAAAATTTTTGAAATCATTTTTAAAATCATAATCAGACTTAAAGAATGTTGACATTCAAAATCAAATCAAGATCACACATTTGAAGCCCTACTCTACTAAGCACATTTCAAGTTGCCTTCATAATGAACTGAACTCAGACTCAGGTAGGGGTTTAATAAAAATATCTGCTAGGTTAGATTTGGACTCTATATGTTGAAGGACAGTTTCACCCTTAGCTACATGGTCCCTAACAAAGTGATGTTTCACTTCTATATGTTTAGTCCTAGAATGGTGGATTAGGTTTTTGCTAAGGTTTATATAACTGATCTTGGTTCAACTTTAGGTTTTGTTGGTAGGTTTTGGGTTGGTTCAGGAACCGATTCAGTAGGTAACAATAAATTTGGTTCAGGGACCGATTCAGTAGTTAAGTCTAAGACCAGTTCAGAAATTGATTCAATTGGTGAGTTAGTAATTTGGTATGGTCTAGACTCATCATCTTTTGGATTAGTTAAGTTGGGTTGATTTGAGTTAGATTGATTGGTTGGGTTAGATTGGTTTTCTTCATCAAATATTATATTAGTAGTTTCTTCAATCTTAAAGATTTGTTTGTTATAAACTCTGTAGGCTCTACTTGAGGGTGAGTACCCTAAAAATATACCAAGGGTAGACTTGGATTGGAATTTACCTAAGTAGTCTTTTATGTTTAAGATGTGGACTTTACAGTCAAAGACCCTTAGATAATGTAGGTTTGGTGGTTTATAATAATATATATCATAGGGGGTCTTAGGGCAGGAAAATTCATGAAAATATCCATTTGTGTTGCAGAATTCAGTAAATTTTAAGTTTTCAAATTTTCCCTTGGATCACTTTGAATTCATTTAATTTTGGTATTTTTTTTATTTTTAAGGATTTTAGTTAATGTTCTAAAGGATTCAAGTCATTGATCTTTGGTTTTATGAAATTAGACCCAAGTGAATTTAAAATAGTCATCAATTATAACTAAGCAATACTGGTTTCCGCTTAGTGACTTTACTTCGTGAGAATCAAATAGGTCCAGGTGTAGGAGCTCAAGTACAGATTGGGGCAGGTCAGGCTAGGTAAGTTCGTGGGTAAACTTGGTTTGTTTACCTTGTTGACATGGACCACAAACTAAATTTTCAAGATTCCTAAGTTTGGGTATACCCTTAACTAGTCCTTTTTGGCTGAGTCTGGAGATTAGCATTAGGTTGGCATTCCTAACCTCCTATGCCAAAGTTTAGTTTCTTCTACTTGAGTTAGATAACATTTAAGTGAGGTAGGTCAGTTTATAACTTAGATGTTATTTTTCCTAAGTCCTTTTAGGGTAACCTCTGGGACTTGTAAATTTCTAATCAGGCAATTTTGGTTGGTAAAAGTGACTAAGTATCCAGTATCACAGAGCTGACTAATACTGATTAAATTAAATTCAAAACTGTCAACCAAAAGGACCTTTTTGATAGTAAAGTCAGAACTCAGTTCAATGTTACCTGAACTGATTACCTTAAGTGTAGCGTTGTTGCCAAACGTCACTGTTCCTAGGTCTTTGTATTTTAGTTTGGTGAAATTTGACTTGTCTCCAGTCATATGTCTGGAGCACCCACTATCCAACATCTACTGGTCCAAATCTTTATGTTCCTACACATAAAGTGGCTTAGTTTGGATCCAGTTTAGTAGGATAGGTTGTTCAAGTTCACTTACCTAATCTGTCTCACCCAATTTAAATAATCAAGCATGTTAAGCCTATGTTGATTTTGTAAGACAAAGTTCAACTAACTAGTTTGATTTGATTAGCTGGATTGAAAAAAAAATTAAAGATGGGTTTTAAGACTAACTTTTGACAAAGATTAAGAAAAGTTTGAAAATAAATTTTTGAAAAAAAATTGAAAAAGATTAAGAAAATTTGAAAATGAAGTTTTGAAAGAGATAAAGATAAATTTGAAAAAGAATTTTTGCGAGGAGGAAAAATTAACAGGATTTGGGTTGATCTAACATTATTCATCCTAACCATCTCACCCTTTTCTAAGTGAAAAAATAAAGATCTTTATTTGTTTTGTGAGATGCTTTCAATTTTATCTTAAAATTAAGTTAAGTCTAAGATATGATTAAACTTTGAGTTAGATTCAGATTTAAGAATTAGTAATTTAAAGATAAATTTTAATATTTGGCTTCCAGATTTTGGCGAGGCACCGGGGTCTTCTTTGGCCTTAGCCTTATTGGATCAACAACCCATTCCTAAACAAAGCCGCATAAATAAATAGTATTTTTAAATTTCTCATTCAAAAACCTTGATCTAACTAGTTGAGGATATGACGAGGTAGCTTCGACTAGTTCCACCGGACTAAGAAGACAAAATAGGAGACGCCTTCCCCTACTTGACTCCATAGACGATGTTCCTAACGTACTATTAGCTCGCCCCACCCTAATACTATGTTGTGTAAGTTTCAATCAAATGTAGTCCTTAACTAACCATTTCTAATCCTAAGCATTATAATTTGCAAAAAAAAAAAAACAAACATCAAGTAAGGTATTCAATCAAAAAAACTATCTAACCACATAAATAGTCTTTTTATTGGCTCCCTTGGATCATATTCTCAATATAGTCTATCTAAGTAATGAATATGATCCTTGGGAATCCAATATTGATTTTGTTCGGCTTGATTTGTCATGTTTAGTTTGAGGACCCATGCTTGGACTCGGGTACTAGGGTGGTTAATTACTAAAAAGTAGGACCTAACTCTCGAATTGGATTTAAACCCAATTCCAAATCGATTTATAATAGATTTCTATTTTCCAAGAATCATATCAAGATTCTTAGAACCCAGGGTAAATTGTTCCAAATCTGCTCTGAGTTCTTTGACTTGAGTTTTCAGGGAGGAATTATCTTCCTCAAGTCTTTGGACTTGAGTTGAGGTTTCTTCCTGAACTTGCTCAATCAAAGGACTCGAGCTGATCTCTTCCTTAAAGAGTTTTACCTCCTTTCAGAGAGACCTGACCCGATCATTGGACATAGCCAGTTTGCGAGATAAGTAAGAAATCAATTCGTAAAGCTCTAATTCGCAGAAACCCATTACCTTAAGTCAGCCTATTTTTTATAGTGAGACGGTTTCGTGCTCTGTTTCTTCATTCGATTCAGAGTCGATATCGATCTCGTCTTTAGCCATTAAGGGGAGGAGGTTGGAGTGTGTTGGTTCATCCTCGTTCGATTCCGAAGATTACTCGTACCAGGTTGCTTACAATGCCTTCTTCCTCCATTGCTTCTTTGTCTCTTTCACGTTCGGGCATTCGGACTTGATGTGCCCCTTCTTCCCACACCCATAATAGGTGAGATCGACCTTGTTCTTTGGTTGAGCCAGATTATCCTTTGGCAATCCCATATTCTTCTTCTTCTTAGCCTTCCGAGCTTTGAACACCTTCCGGACTACATTCACAAGCTCTGCCAGCTCTTCCTCTTCGGATTCCGAGTCAAAATCTAGTTCTGGTTCCAGTGCCTTTTTTTTGGTTTTACCTGCAATCAAAGTCACACCTTTCACTACAAGTGAACCGTTAATCTGCTCATATAATTCAAATTCAGCAAATAATTCATCTAATTTTATATTTGAAAGATCCTTAGAAAATTTGTAGGCATCAACCATAGATGCACACAGCGAGTTTCTAGGGAATGAAATTAATGTATACCTGATCAAGTCCCTATTCTCTATCTTGTGCCTGATGATGTGGAGTCCGTTCATGATTTCTTGAATTCGGGCGTGCAGTTGGGAAGTCGTTTCTCTGTCCTACATTTTTAGAATATAAAGCTTATTTAACAACAGATCGTGATGGCTCACCTTAGTGTCAGAGGTTCTTTCATGAAGTTCTATCAACTTGATCCAGAGTTCTTTGGCGCTACTGAAGGAGCTGACGGGGTTAAGCTCCTCCTTTGTAAGTCCGCATTGAAGAGTTTGTGTTGCCTTTGTGTCAGTTTTGATTCTCTTTTTGGGAGCGACATCCCATTGGTCATAGCTCAGTACCATCCCTTGCTCGTCTCTTGGAAGGTCGAATCCGGTTTGAATTATTATCCACATGTCCATCTGAGTTTTTAGGTGGGCTTCCATCCGGTTCTTCCAATACCTGAATTCTTCCCCAGAGAAGAGAGGGGGGCGAGCAATTCTATAGCCCTCTTGCATGGCCATAATGATAGATGAGAGAAATCCGAACTTGCAAAAACAAGAACAACAGAATATACCAAGACTTTTGTCTTGGATTAGTAGTGTGGGAAAAAATGCGACTGAAGATAACTTTAAAAAAGTGACAACCCCTTTTCTAATTAAACGAAAAAAGAAGAGGAAGAAACCGAAAAGTGCTCAAGTGATGGTTCCACCAAAATTGAGCAACCCTCGTTCTGATAGCAATTGTAGGATCGAGATTGAGCGATAGAGGGGGGGGGGTGAATATCGCTTCACAAAAACATCGGATTTAAAACTTAAATAACTAAGCGATGAAGTACACAACGGAAGCTTTGAGAGTAAGTATAGGAGTTAGAGAGAGAAAGGAAGCAGCGAAAAATAAAATACGGCACGATCGCTAACTCAGGTTGATTTTACTTGCTTCAGAGTCTTGATCGTCTCCTACTGCAAGGCCCATGATCCTTGATCATTTAGTTTGGGCAATACTAATAATCGAAAGAATATTACAAATTACAGAACTGAAGTGTGCAATAAGAGAAAAACAATTACACTGACTCCTGAAATGAAAGGAAGATCTTCGTTCGGAGAGTCGGACGACATTTCAGCGTTTATCGGAACTTCGGTCGCGCAGCACACAGAAGAAGAAACTGATTGTAGTCTTAGAATTGTTGTCATGAACTGCTGCAGTCAACCCCATTTCATAGTACTTACTTAGGCGCTTGAATGGCCTTTTAGCGCCCTCATTGCAACGTACCAGGCGGAAAATCTATCTGCTGTTTGGTGAAACATTATCCTGGTCAGGCGCCTGAATCCCTTTCAGGCACCTGAGTGCCAACGTGGATCCTCCACTTAGCACTCGCCACGTAAGCCAGACCGTTGCACCAGCTCAGCCGCCAGCTGCCAGCTCTCAGGCGCCTGAGTCCCATTCTGGTGCCCTAGTCAAACGCTTTCTCTTTTTAGCTGCAATAAGGGTTGCTTCCAAACATACAATAATAATATATAGAATTAAAACATGTATAAACTACAGCTAGTGTTGTCTTGGTCCTGACTTTTAGGTTTCACTCGAAACCCTAGGTCGGACCGACGCCTACTGTTCCCTCACCGGGGAATGCATCCACACCTACTCCTCTCAGGAGAGTTTACCTGTTGCCACTCGGAACCTCCGGTTAGACTTTTGCTCGGCCTCTGAGAACCCAAAACTCGACGACGTTCAACCTCGACCCATCTCGACTTTTGTCCGCGATCCCCGCTCGGCAAAGTCTTCTGCTCGGTCCCCCAGACCAAATCTTCGTGCTCGGCTTCACTCGCCAAGTCTTCGATGCCCAATCCCTGACCAGGACTTCATGCTCAACTTCACTTGTCAAGTCTTCGTTTTTCGATCCCCGACTAGGACTTCGTGCTCAACTCTGCAGGTCAAGACTTCTTGCCTAGCTCACCTAGGACTTTCTTGCAATCTCAACAACTTTATCAATACATCATACCAACATAACTTGAACTCTTTGCCACTTATCAAAATAAGGTTCGATCTGGTGCTTCCGACACCAACATTTAGATGTTTTTCAGAACTTCCAATGATAATCAAATCATCAACACATACAACAATAATGATAAACTTTTATCCATCCCTTTTTATAAAAACACATGGACACATTAGATCATTTTGATATTTGTGTTGCCCCAAATAATCACTTAGACATTTATACCACATAGGTCCAGATTGCTTTAATGCATACAATAATCTTTGTAATTTAATGGAATACATATGTTTAAAATTTGAACTTGATGCTTTTGGCATCATGAGCCGTTCAGGGATTTTCATATAAATATCATTATCAAGTTCTCCATACAAATATGTTGTTACTACATCCATTAAACACATTTCAAGCTTTTCTTGTGCTACCACACAAAGAAGATATCGAAATGTGATTGCATCCACTACAAGGGAATATGATTCTTCATAATCAATACTAGATTTTTGAGAAAAACCTTGTGTCACTAAACGAGCTTTATATCTTATGATTTTATATTTTTCATTTCACTTTCATACAAAAACCCATTTGTACCCTACAGGGGTTATACCTTTTGAAATGTGGACTACAGGTCCCAAAATCTCACATTTTACAAGTGAGTTTAATTTCTCTTGGATTGCATCTTTCCATTTTGGTCAATCATGCATATTATGATAGTGTTTAATAGATTTAGGTTCTTGATCCTCATTTTCATAAGCAATATCAAGTGCTACACTGTATGCAAATTTATTATCGATAACTAATTTTGATCGATTCAATTTCTTCCCCGTCCATATATAATTTATTAAGATCTCTTTATTATTTTCAGGTATCTAGGCCTCTTCTGGGATTTTATAATAGTTATAATAGTCATATATACAAGAGACCGAGCCGCTTCCAAATGAACATCTTAATTAGTTGCTCCTTTTTTTCAAGGATTTTTATCTTTAGAACCAATTGGTCTATCACGCTTCAGACGAGTAGTAGTCTCATTAATTGATTGTCCAGTTGGTACATCAATATGAGCTGGAGCATTAATAGCTGGTATATATGACTTAGTCACTCTTTTCAAGTCATTGAATGCATTAGACAATTAATTTGTAATATTTTGTAAATATATTATTCTTTGAACTTCAAGTTCACATTGATTTGTACGAGGATCAAATATGATGCATGCCAAGTGACTATTGGGACCTTTCTGTTCGCTAGAGGGGGTGAATAACAACTCTTCGATCACCCACTTTAATCGCGGTTTCCTTCCTACACGTTGTTAGTGCGCAAGAGGATTAACAAATAATAAAATCTAACAACTAAGAAAACAAACTAATTTATGTGGTTCAGAGATGAAGCACCTACTCCACGGCTGTCCATAAGGTGGACGATCCGGATCCGTCGGTGGATGACACCTCGGAAGACCTCCGATTAGCTTGTGAAGCTCCTTGTGGGAGGAGAAACTGTAACGCCCGCCCCTTACGTGAGCGACGCGTTACTTTTTTTTCCCTACATTATTGCATATGAAGCGTAAATATAGCAGCGGAAATAATACTAAATCATGAACATATGCAATTGGATAAATTTCTTTCTAACTAAACTACTTTAAGCATGTGAATCATAGCATAGCATATTTAACAAGAGAGTATATAGTTCTACATTAAGCATGTATATCATAAAGAACTTCAACTCTAACAAGTAGTAAGCGTAAACATAAGAACTAACACATGCAGTTTATAAGTAGCAACATTAAGTTCATGAGAAATAAGTCCATAAGTAAGAGTAAGGACAACAGTCGGATCGTTCTGCCAAGTCACTGCCACACACACACATGCCCTCCTGCTGCTTCCCCTTTAGTTTGATCTGCAACATAAGAAGGTAGACTATAAGCATAAAATGCTTAGTAAGCTCCTTGTTTACTCACAAAATCCGTACATCACATATAAGTAGAAATCTACATCATTTGACATAAACATATAACATGAATAAATACTTAAAGCATCTAAAACACGTAAGCATAAACACTTAAAACATGAATATGTGTGTCGTTATTAAGGACAAATGGCATGAGTAAATACTTAAAGCACCTAACATTCGCATAATCTTTAAAACATAATCATGTGCATAAACATTAGACATAGCATATGCAATATCATTAAACATAAACATGTGCATAAACATTAAACATAGCATATACAATATCGTTAAACATAAACATGTTCATAAACATTCAGGATGCTCTTTGAAAAATATATATAATATAATACGTGAACATTAACATATCATCATCATTGGAATCCCTGGCTTGTACCCATTCATCATTTGCGCGCATCCCTTAGTAGAGTACGAGGTAGCTAATCCCGACCTACTAAGGTACTAGGCGACCTTGGGCCTAGCGACAGCTACGGTAGTCCAGAACCGAGGCCTTGCTTAGGTGCCCATCCCTTGGACCTTTTTTAAGATTCGGTACAAGCCAATACATAAAGTAAAATAGCATACATGATTCCTTTTCTTTCCATAGCAATTGCTCTTTAGCATAGCGTTCATCATTTCTTTTCTTTTCATAGAAATTGTCCTTTAGCTATTCTTTTATTCATAATATCATAGATGTCATGGGCATACATTCAAAACATAAATATCATCATAACTTTCAAGCATGAACATGGCATGGAGAAAACATAATTTCATGGTAAGAAAATTCATAACATGCCAACTTATGATTCATGATTCATAAACACATAATGTTCAATTTAAAACTAAGGATAATACACCTAGGGAACTTGTTCCATTTTTTTCATCTATCATAGCATAATGAAACATGGATACCTTTAATTCAACCATAATTTAACATATACTCTAATGGTCAAAATATTTAGATAGGGTTATCATGGCATAAAAACATAACACAACATCACACAACTCATACAACATGCATACATTGAATGTCCTATTACAAAGAGACATCATCAAGTGAGGTAGTGACCTTAACCCCTATCATGGCATAATGAAACATGGATACCTTTAATTCAACCCTAATTCAACATATATTCTACTGGTCAAAACATCTAGATAGGGTTATCATGGTATAAAAACACAACATAACATCACACAACTCATACAACATACATACATTGAATATCCTATTACAAAGAGACATCATTAAGTGAGGTAGTGACGTTAACCCCTATCATGACATAATGAAACATGGATACCTTTAATTCAACCCTAATTCAACATATATTCTACTGGTCAAAACATCTAGATAGGGTTATCATGGCATAAAAACACAACACAACATCACACAACTCATACAACATGCATAGATTGAATATCTATTACAAAGAGATATCATTAAATGAGGTAGTGACCTTAACCCCTATCATGGCATAATGAATCATGGATACCTTTAATTCAACCCTAATTCAACATATATTCTACTGGTCAAAACATCTAGATAGGATTATCATGGCATAAAAACACAACATAACATCACACAACTCATACAACATGCATACATTGAATATCCTATTACAAAGAGACATCATTAAATGAGGTAGTGACCTTAACCCCTATCATGGTATAATGAAACATGGATACCTTTAATTCAACCCTAATTCAACATATATTCTATTGGTCAAAACATCTAGATAGGGTTATCATGGCATAAAAACACAACACAACATCACACAACTCATACAACATGCATGCATTGAATATCCTATTACAAGGAGACATCATTAAGTGAGGTAGTGACCTTAACCCCTCCTAAAACCCAATTTAAGGTACTGATTAGAAACTTCTAAGGTTCATAGCATCATGAAAATGACAAACAATAAGAGCAATTGATTCATACAACATACATATAATACATATTCTAACACTAGGAAGCATTAGCAAGTAACATGACATCTTTAACTCTTCTTTTTTTAGCCCTTATTTAGGGTTTTGACCGAACATGTACATGGCCTTAAAATATATATAAAACCCTCAAACAAAACATTAACAAGGAATTAAAAACCATTAGCTAGTCAAAAAGAACCCAAACATCTTCTTATGGCCAAAAAGTCAATGGCTTCATGAGAGCCTTGGCCGAAACTTTTAAGGGTCTTTTGCTCCATCTTTTTTTTCATCATAACTCATAACTTAACATCAAGAAAACATTGGAGTCATTAGATAGCATCAAACACAAACCTAGGCCCTAAACCCATGCTTGGACGAAATTTGCTCATAGGGAAAAACTTCACGGTTTTTTTTCAACACATCGCATGAACATACAAGAACATGAACAAAAAACATATATAAGCTATTATGTTGCAGGTGTGGGGAGTCTTACCCTTGTGCTAAAGATTCCCAAACAATATATATCACCTAGAAGGAGAAAGAAAGAACTTCTTGCTCCTTGGCTCTTCCTTTGCTTCACAAGCACAAAGCCTTCACTAGATCTTCTTGGAGAGAATTTTTTTTTTTTGATGGAGAGAGGGCCTTGGCTTCGACAATGAGAAGGATGAGGAGATGCCTTGTGGCATTTTTTCCTCATCTTCTTATAGTAAATGAAAAGGTATGCCTCTTCACCTTCCATGGTGACTCTTCATCCTCCATGGTGGCTCTTCATCTCCCTTACACCTATCTACAATTTCCTCTATCCTCCTAATAGCACTCCCTTGCTAGGTGAATTGGTTACATATGCATTCTTAAGGCTTACAACATCTCTAAGGTCCAAGGTTAAATCCTTGGCACCTACATCATTTCATCATTTTTTTTATTCTTTTGCAAGCCCATCTAAAGTAAGGCCCATTACATGATGTGTTATTTATTTTATTCTCATGGGGCCCATTAGGATAACTAACGAAGTGCTATTTAAGACCCATTAGGAATTTTCACCATTTAGAGCCCATATAAGTCCCATTAACACTTGCACTAAAATTCCCACAACTCTAACTATCATTCATGAATCATACTCAATATGGCTATTATTCGTGCAATTATACTCAATATTAGGGATAATATTGAAGGGAATTTTAGTGGGGTGTTACAATCCTCCATACCTTCTAGGGAAGTTCGTCCTCGAACTTAAAATTAATGTCACAGTTATCTTCCACTAATGTCACAGATCATTTCTTTATTGTCATTATTGATGCTCTATTTTCAGCAACACTTACTTCTCCAACTATAAAACATTTATCCAATTACTCCCTTAGTTATCTTCTAATCTTTGTTATTTTTCTACTCATTACTTTATCATCTTTTATCTCTTCTCTCTTTTTTTTCCCACTTTCTCGAAATCTCTATCGACACATATCTTATACTCTATGTTAGAATTGGTTTACAAAATCAAGTCTAATTAACATTGATCAATTATATTATATACATCCCATTAAACGAACTAATCATTTGTCAAGTCAGTTAACACATAGCACAACTTTATTTAATAGGCCTAATAAGTTCGTACAACAAACAGTAGAATTTAATGAACTAGATAGGTTGACATCATTCCCATAATAAAAAATATTATGGCAGTGGCTATCACTCTCTCGTTCATCTCTAATCGGACAGTCTTGGGATCTTCTACAGATTCTATCGGATCCTCCTCTAATATTTCAGGATCTTCCTCTATCATTATAATATCAGGATCTTCCTAAACTATTTCTAGATTTTCCTCAGGCATTTCAAGATCTTCCTCAAACATTTCCGGATCTTCCTCGAACATTTCGAGATCTTCCTCGAATATTTCAGGATCTTCCTCGATCATTACAACATCAGGATCTTCCTCATCTATTTCAGGATTTTCTCAGGCATTTCAAGATCTTCCTCAAACATTTCCAAAATAGTCGATCCAATTTTCCTATATTGCCTTGAATTCCAAGAATTGGCCTATAGTCAACTTCTTCTATTTGCTCCATTAGCTCACGACATCGCTCATAGCAAAGAATCGTGGTGCACATCTCAAGCGACATCTCGAATTGAAAAACGACATAGTCAGTACAAAACTGACAAAAAAACCAGTAACAAAACTAGTTTTTTTTTCAATTCACAAATATATGCACAGAAAGAAGCACCCAAAAATAATAAGTTCCCTTTACTTTAGTAGTTACAATTACTTATGCTACTGGTCTGATCGATTTGTATGTCTTACTGTGGTTGCTTCACTTAAGCCTATTTAAGTTAGGGTTCAACATAGTGATCAAATCAGTTAGTTTAGTTCGGATTATTTGATCAAATTGGTTTAGTTAAACCAACTAATGGTTTGAACCAAAACCGATTGGACTAACCTAATCTCATTAAACTAAACTTGAGTCTAATTTAAATTAATTGAACCAAACCTAAATTAACTACCGGTTACAGCTTCTGATTGAGACTCTTCTACTTTTCATTACTTTTTTTTTCTACATCTACTTCAACTTCTCTCTATCTAAAAGCCTTAATCCTACATCACTGGAGCACTTAAAAATCTCTGCTAAGTTCAAAATTATCTACTAAATTTATCTTACATGTTCTCACAGACATTATCTATCATTCTCTGACTCCATCTTCTTAATTCTACTATTTGTTGGATCGAGAGAAAACGATAGAGGGGGGGTGAATATCATAAATCGTTTCAGATTTAGAGAGAGAATGCACAGCGGAAAATTAACACGAAAATCAAACACGAACACAAGCGTTTTTACTTGGTTCGGAGTCGCGGTCGGCTCCTACTCCAAGGCCCACGGTCCTTGACCGTTTACTGCGGGCAATACTATAATCGCGCAAAATCTTACAAACAGTTGTACAGAAGTAAGTGCAATAAGAATACAATTAAGAATTGACTCTTCGTTACCGACGCCCGGTGTAGATCGTTCTTCGGTGCGTAGGGTCATCGTCGGCGCTAGAATCTCAAGATGGAGAATTTCTGGAGCAGAGTGATTGAGTTGAAGAGCGTATTAGCGTTGGAAAACTTGTTGTGTGAAGCCTTGGGGTCGAGAGGCTATTTATAGCCTCCTGGGGTGCCCTGAATGTTGGGGGCGCCCCCCCACGTGTCAGCCGATCCGAATAAATCTCGGTCAGCTCTTATCCCACTTGAATAGGGCTGAGAGTTGACTGGGGGCGCCCGGGACGCAGGGGCGCCCGGGTTGACTCGGTCCGCTGGCTTGACTCTATCCGCTTCGTTGGCTTAAGCCTGGGGTGCCCGAGGCATCCGGGGCGCTCAGGAGTACGGGGGCGCCCGGGAGCATGGGGGCGCCCCCCCCAGTGAGCTTCTGAAGCGTTCTCTTGCTTTACTTGTTTTGCCTTGACCTTGGGAGCGCCCTGCCCAGCTGCTTGCCCCTCTCCTTTGGGGTGTTCTGAGCTGCAGAAGCACATTCCTTCGGTCCTGCATCCAAGGTTAGTCCAAAACAACACAAAGCAATAAAATATTAGGTTTTTACAGCCTTAGCTGTCTTGGTTCTAACTTTGGGTCTCCAAAATGGAACCCTAGGTCGAACCGACGCCTACTGTTCCCTCGACGGGGATCGCGTCCTCACCTACTCCTCTCAGGAGAATTTACCTGTTGCCTACCGGCTCCTCTGGTTGGACTTTTGCCCGGCAATCCTTCGCCAGGCGCCCAGCTGTCCTTCGCCAGGTCTTCAGTACCAAGCAGTCCTTCACCTGGTGCCTAGCAGTCCTTCGCTAGGGCTTTGTATCCTGGCATTCCTTCGTCAAGTGCCTAGCAGTCCTTCACTAGGGCTTTGCATCCTGGCATTCCTTCGCCAGGTGCCGAGCAGTCCTTCACTAGGGCTTTGTATCCTGGCATTCCTTCGCCAGGTGTTGATGCAGTCTGACCCTGATTGTTGTTTTGGTCTTGACAACAATTTAAGTTTGGTTGAGCGAATTTGGGTTGAAATCCCGATGAGTGAAGACGGGTCCTGGTGAGTGAAGCCAGGTGATGGAAATCCCGGTGAGTGAAGTCGGGTCCTGGTGAGTGAAGCCAGGTGTGGAAAAGTCCTAATTCGGAAGAGGTGGGTGAAAAGTCCTAGCTTGGAGGGCGAGGTGAAATGCCCTAACTTGGAGGGTTATGTGCAAATTCCCATCTTGGAGAATTAGGTGAAAAAGTCCTGGCTTGGAGGGCTAGGTTTGGAAAAGTCCTATTCCGGAAGAGTTGGGTGAAAAGTCCTAGCTTGGAGGGCTGGGTGAAAAGTCCTAACTTGGAGGGTTAGGTGCAAATTCCCAACTTGGAGGGTTAGGTGAAAAATCCTTAGCTTGGAGGGCTAAAGTGGATGAAACTCTAGCTTGGAGGGCTAGGTTGGAGCCCCTGGATCGGTCTGGTGACCGATCAGGGAGTTGGCACGGTGCTCCTTCGTGGATTGGTCTGGTGACCGATCTAGCGATGACTGATCGGTCTGGTGACCGATCAGGGAGTATGCGTTTCACTCACTGAACGACTCCTGATCGGTCTGGTGACCGATCAGGGAGCACTCAGTGAGTTGAGTTCCCCTACTGATCAGGTTCTGAACGGTCTGGTGACCGATCAAAGACTTAGGATTTAATCAGACCTGGACCGATCTGGATGGAGCCTGATTGGTCTGGGAGTGTCCTAATTGGTTTGGTGACCCATCAGGCTGGAGCCTGATTGGTCTGGTGACCGTTCAGGCTGGAGCCTAATTGGTCTGGGGACCGATCTGGAGTGTGCAGCAGATTGCTGGATTGGTCTGGGGACCAATCAGGAGTATGCAGAAGACTGCTGGATCGATCTGGTGACCGATCAGGCTCCTCCCTGATCGGTCTGGTGACCGATCAGGAGCAGAACTTTAATTCAAATAAGCTGTCAGAAGCTCTGATCACGTCTGTTTTCACTGTCGATTCTCTGCTACTTGCTGATTTCTTTTTGATATGCATTGCTAAGCCTCTATTAGAGTGTGCAGGTGATAGCAGGTGATTCAATCACTCAAGGAGGGTCAATGGGAGGCTTTCCTTCGAGCAGATTTGTTTGTTTCTCTATCTCAGGTTTCAACGGCAACTGGAGCAGCTGGCGACTGACGGAGACTCAGCTGGAGAGGAGGTCTTCTGTGGACTGAGTGCTCAGGAAGGTCAGTGGGTTCAGGCTGGCTCAGTGGATGTTGATGAAGCTAGCGATGGTGAGAGGGAGCTTAAGAGACAAAGTTGGATGCAGAGGAGCGAGGTGAACAAGATAGAAACTTGGGAACTTTGACTGGGGCTGTGTTCGTGATCTCTGTTGCTTTGTGCTTGAGCGATCTTGTTACATTTGTGTGAGCTTGTCTTCTCGAGTGTCTCTGTGCTTAACTTGTATCTTCTTGAGATCACTTGTGGAGAGGTTTCTCCACCGAGAAGGAGGCTGCTACTATCCGGAGTTCACCGGGGCTTGATCTGTTGACGATCAAGGGATCGCCCACCTCACGGGTACGCCAAGGAGTAGGGGCAAGTTATCCCCAATCCTTGTATATCGAGGTGTTAGCGTCAGTTTGCTTTCCCTTTGTGTTTTGCTTGCTGTTCTTTATTTCTGCTTCTGTGTTTTTGTTTCCGCTGCTACTAATCTGATCACGCAGAAGTATCAAAAAGCAAGAAATTATGTCTGGCTATATTCACCCCCCCCCCTCTAGCCATCCGGGTTCCAACAAGTGGTATCAGAGCTTGGGGCTCTGTTCACGGCTTAACATCCGAGAGCTTACAATAAGATGGCTAGAAGAGAAGGATTGAGCACAAACCGACCTCCATTCCTCGACGGCACTGATTTTTCATATTGGAAGTCAAGAATGGAGTTTTACTTAAAGACAAACATGAGTTTGTGGTTCGCTGTCAAGGAGGGGTTTTCCCTTCCAAAGGATAATGAAGGAAAGGAGCTTGAGTTTTCCAAGTGGTCGGCTGAGCAAATCCGGAAGGGTGAAGCAAATGCCAAAGCTGTGGTCACCTTACAATGTGGGATGACCAAAGAGCAGTTGATCAAGATTGGTCCCTTCACCTCTGCCAGAGACTTGTGGAACAAACTCCTTGAGCTCCATGAGGGAACTCAAGATACACGGATAGTCAAGAAGGACCTCCTTCTCAGCCAACTCTAGAACATGACAATGGGAGAAAACGAAACTGTAAGTATGCTTCATTGTCGGTTCAAAGAAATCATCAATGGCCTGCATTTCATCAATGAAAAGGTGGAAAACCGAGACTTAGTGAGGTACATTCTAAAAGCATTTCCTAGGAATGCCTTGTGGTCATCTATGGTGGATGCCTACAAGGTATCCAAGGATCTTTCAATTATTAAGTTAGAAGATCTATTTTGTGAAATGGAGTTGCATGATATCTCTAACAAAAGTCCAAAGGAGAAAGGTATTGCTTTAGTGGCAGGTGACAACAAGAAGAAGAAGGAAAAAGAGGAGGAGGACATCCACTGTCACGTGGCTCTAGTGTCCTTAGAAGATTCAAAGGAGGAGAGTGATAATGAATCGAGAAGCTCCCCAACCGCGTCTTCATCATCTTCGGATGATGAAGAGGTAATCTCTCCGGAGTTAGACAAATGCTATAGAACAATAGCGTGCTTGACAAAAATGCTTAAGAAATCTAAGGCCAAAGTCAAAGCATTAAGGTTGGAAGTAAAAGAATTGAAATCCTCTAAGGTTGAGGACATTAATGATTTGCATGACAAATCCCTTGAGATTGAGAATAAGATCTTAAAGGGTGGAATTGAAAATCTTAAGATTGTTCTTGAAAAATTTTCAACAAGCTCCAAAACCCTAGACATGATCTTAAACTCCCAAAGGGCGGTTTACAACAAGGCCGGTATAGGTTACCGACCTAAAGAACCGACCTTTGTGTCATTAATGTCTAGAACACATTTTAGATCATCAAATGTTCCTAGGGTTAAAAAGAAAATGACTAAGGCATGAGTGCCAAAGTCTTTGATTGAAGGTTCTTTAGGTCCCAAAATTTGGGTACCTAAAACCTCTATCTTTAGAATTGTATAAGCATTATTTGAGGGGGAGCATCTATCAACATGGGAGGTTGATATTTGGTGCTCCAAACCCATGACCAAAGGAAAATTGTCATTCACATGGATGGTTATGGAAAATTCGAATTAAATGCTTTGAGCTCCATTGTTTTAGATCTTATGACAATATAATCCCTTGGCTAGTGATTTTTATGGTATTCATGTGTTAAAGTACTTAGTCATGATATAATCTACTTTAGTGTTTAAGTTCTTCCATAATCAAGTATGTCATGATTTTCTTGTATGTGTTAGACAACATGAAGGCATGCTATTGAACAAGTATGGACACATGAATTAGTTAGTGCTAATTCGAAAATCACTATGAAAATCTCACAATACCTGATTAGACAAAGAACATGAGTTTAAGGTCTAGGCTTAAGCTTTTCTTATTATTTTGGAGACGAATCTAGATGAGTATGTCATGACTTTGATGTTTGGATGATTAACATTAATCTATAACATGCCCATTTTGATTAAGAACAGGATGAACACATAGCTTAAATTGTTCATGATGTGAAATAATCATGTTTTGAAATTTTAATCATCCATTGGAATTGGCACAAACCTAATTTTGGTTAAGAACAACATGATAACATAGGTTATGATGTTTTAAATTCCATGACTTGTTTGATTTCCCACTGATCATGCTTTGATATAAACCTGTGTTTGGGACTCAAGTCCATACTTAGAACGTATTCATCAAAATTGATACAAATATGTGTTGTTTCTCCTCATAGAAACTCTTAATTCTTGATATGGAATAATACATGGTTAAGAGACCCCATGTTTGGAACCAAGGTAATTAAAATCAATGAATTAGGGGTTTGGGAATGGATAAGAATTGAAACAAACCTGATTTCAGAATTGCTGAAGTCGGTTTCTGAAATCTGAAACTGAAAAACCTTCTGTCTGAACCCAGATCGGTCCACCGACCGATCAGGGATCCCTCTGATCGGTCCGGTGACCGATCAGATCAACACTGATCAGTAAGTTCCATGATTGGGTCAAAACTCCTCAGTCCGATCTCCTCTCGTCGAATTGTATCAGTTTAATGATCATACTACAAACAAACATGATACAATCCGTTTACAATTGAAACATATTTGATCACCCATTGGTATAAACCTGGTACTAAAGGAGCACAAAATTGTTCAAGTGATACAAACCTGGTACTTAATAGTGATTTGATACAAACCTATGTTGGAATGTTCAAATTCATAAGAAAGGGCTTGTTGAGTCATGACTCTTGTTCTTAATGTCATGTTTCGGAAATTTTTCTGAAACGACGAATATCAATAGAGTCCTCTCTCTTGTTATGGGATGCAAATTGTTAATGCAGTCTGATCAGGAACGTATCAGAGTTTTAGGAATTTTTCTGAAATCTGATCGGTCCCCAGACTAATCAAAAATATTTCTGTATCGAGTAATCAACGAACCTGATCGGTCACGGAGACCAATCAGGACTATGTGTCAGATACAGATGCATTCCTTACTCGTCCTATGAAGCATATACGTATTTGACCATGATATACTTCTGTATATGTCTTCACATGGAAGTCCAAGTGTTAATGCAGTCCGATCTTGTACGAATCAGAATTACAGAAATTTTTCTGAAAACTGATTGTTCATAGATACATCAGAAATTTTTCTGAATCAATCATAAGTCTGATGAAGCTGCATTATTACTTGTCATATGACACATATACATGTTTGACCATGATACATTTCTGTATATGTTTACATGTGCAATTCACGCTTATTGCCATATGATGCATATACATTGTTGCCATGATACATTTATTGTATATGCCTTTCATATGCAATTCAAAAATTGTTCTTTGATTATTTTGGGTTTGGGGCGAGATCCGTGTTTGAGGGGGAGGTATGTTCAAACTTAATAACCATACCCTTTTCGATGTTTGACAAAGGAGTAGAAAATGATTGATTAAGTTTAGGGTTATTGTAGGGGGAGGATCTTGATTCCCTTACAATAATTGAACTGCCTTCAATTGATCATTTAATGCCTAAACTTAAATCGGGTTGTCAAACAACAAAAAGGGGGAGATTGTTGATGCAGTCTGACCCTGATTGTTGTTTTGGTGTTGACAACAATTTATGTTTGGTTGAGCGAATTTGGGTTGAAATCCCGGTGAGTGAAGCCGGGTCCTGGTGAGTGAAGCTAGGTGATGGAAATCCCGGTGAGTGAAGCCGGGTCTTGGTGAGTGAAGCCAGGTGTGGAAAAGTCCTAATTCGGAAGAGGTGGGTGAAAAGTCCTAGCTTGGAGGGCTAGGTGAAAAGTCCTAACTTGGAGGGTTAGGTGAAAATTCCCATCTTGGAGAATTAGGTGAAAAAGTCCTGGCTTGGTGGGTCAGGTCCTAGCTTGGAGGGCTAGGTTTGGAAAAGTCCTAATCTGGAAGAGTTGGGTGAAAAGTCCTAGCTTGGAGGGCTAGGTGAAAAGTCCTAACTTGGAGGGTTAGGTGCAAATTCCCAACTTGGAGGGTTAGGTGAAAAATCCTTAGCTTGGAGGGCTAAGGTGGATGAAACCCTAGCTTGGAGGGCTAAGGTGGATGAAACCCTAGCTTGGAGGGCTAGGTTGGAGCCCCTGGATCGGTCTGGTGACCGATCAGGGGGTTGGCACGGTGCTCCTTCGTGGATCGGTCTGGTGACCGATCCAGCGATAACTGATCGGTCTGGTGACTGATCAGGGAGTATACGTTTCACTCACTGAACGGCTCCTGATCGGTCTGGTGACCGATCAGGGAGCACTCAGTGAGTTGAGTTCCCCTACTGATCAGGTTCTGAACGGTCTGGTGACCGATTAAAGACTTAGGATTTAATCAGACCTGGACCGATCAGGATGGAGCCTGATTGGTCTGGGAGTGGCCTGATTGGTCTGGTGACCGATCAGGCTGGAGCCTGATTGGTCTGGGGACCGATCTGGAGTGTGCAGCAGATTGCTGGATTGGTCTGGGGACCAATCAGGAGTATGCAGAAGACTGCTGGATCAGTCTGGTGACCGATCAGGAGCAGAACTTTAATTCAAATAAGCTGTTAGAAGCTCTGATCGCGTCTGTTTTCACTGCCGATTCTCTGCTACTTGCTGATTTCTTTTTAATATGCATTGCTAAGCCTCTATTGGAGTGTGCAGGTGATAGCAGGTGATTCAAACACTCAAGGAGGGTCAATGGGAGGCTTTCGTTGGAGCAGGTTTGTTTGTTTCTCCTTCTCAGGTTTTAACGGCAACTGGAGCAGCTGGCGACTGACGGAGACTCAGCTGTAGAGGAGGTCTTCAGTGGACTAGGTGCTCAGGAAGGTCAGTGGGTTCAGGCTGGCTCAGTGGATGCTGATGAAGCTTGTGATGGTGAGAGGGAGCTTAAGAGACAAAGCTGGATGCAGAGGAGCGAGGTGAACAAGACAGAAACTTGGAAAGTTTGGCTGGGTTGCGTTTGTGCTCTCTGTTGCTTTGTGCTTGAGCAATCTTGTTACATCTGTGTGAGCTTGTCTTCTCAAGTATCTCTGTGCTTAACTTGTATCTTCTTGAGATCACTTGTGGAGAGGTTTCTCCACCGAGAAGGAGGCTGCTACTATCCGGAGTTCACCGGGGCTTGATCTGCCGACGATCAAGGGATCGCCCACCTCACGTGCACGCCAAGGAGTAGGGGCAAGTTATCCCCAAACCTTGTATATCGAGGTGTTAGCGTCGGTTTGCTTTCCCTTTGTGTTTTGCTTGCTGTTCTTTATTTCTGCTTCTGTATTTTTGTTTCCGCTGCTACTAATCTGATCACGCAGAAGTATCAAAGAGCAAGAAATTGTGTTTGGCTATATTCACCCCCCCTCTCTAGCCATCCGGGTTCCAACACCAGGTGCCTAGCAGTCCTTCGCTAGGGCTTTGTATCCTGGCATTCCTTCGCCAGGTGCCTAGCAGCCCTTCGCTAGGGCTTTGTTTTCTACACACTTAATGAGCATGTTAGATAATCATCACATCTTAACTTTTGAACCCTTTGCCATTATCAAAACACAGGTTCCACTTGGGTGCTGTCTGCACCAACAATCTCTCCCTTTTTGATTTATGGCAACCCGATTCAAAAAGTTAAGCTTAATCAAGACAGTTGATATAACAGTTTAGTTCCCTCCCCCTGGAAGGAATCTCCCCCTAGGTTTTTCAAAGTTTCGTGGGGTTTAAAAAAAATTTCTAAGTCAAAATGATGGAATTTATTTTTCAAAACTTAGAATATTTTTCAAAAGAAGTTTTTGAAAACTTAAACAAAATTTGGTTAGGCACTTTGGAAAATTTATGCTTAAAAAAAAATTTCCAGTCAAAAGATTTCTAAAACATTTTCTTAAGTTTTAAGTTCTTAAAAAAAATTTCAATCTCTTTAGTACTTTAGAGACTTTATACTTAGAAATTTTTCTATTAGAGAAGTTTAGAAATATGTACTTAGAGATTTTTTTTTCTTGAACATAGCTTAAGTTTAAGTACTTAGAAAATACTTTTTTGAAAACTGCTTGGGTCAAGTACTTAGAATCAATTTTGAAAATAACTTAAGTATTTTGAAAACAGCTTTAAAAAAAAAACTTAGCTTAAGTATTTTGAAAGCAGTTTTCAAAAAGAACTTAGAGTAAGTACTTTTAAATAGTTTTTTTAAAAAAACTTAGCTTAAGCTTTTTGAAGAAAGGATAAAGTTTTTGAAAATTTAGAAAAATTTAAAAAAGCTTCTCTCCTTTCCTATCTCTCCCCCTTTGCCATATATAAAAAACAAAGCAATATAGCAAAAAAATAAATTGCATAAAAAAATTAATGTGCTGTACTGAACCAATGCAAGATAAACTGAACCAAGCCAATTTCAATTATCTCTTTAGGGTCCTGTCTAACCCAGTTAGCTACTTACTAACTGTTATAAACAGTAGTTTTCGCTAGGGTTAGTCAAGTTAAGTGTTCTGTTCAAGTTAGATTTTCTAATCTTGACACTTAACTTGATTACTGTTTAAGTTGTATTTAGTGCCCCAATTACTGCAGATGCACTGATCTACATCTTGAATTAAGGCAAAGACCTAAGCATCTCAACCCATTCTAGGTTATCAGTCAAAAGTACCCTAAGGTGCTTGTGAGATGTTGGCTTCTAAATCTATAGGTGCATGCAGTTCTAGGGTTAGGGCCTAGGCTAAGTCCATTTTCGAAAAAGCCCTAGTTTTGAAGGGGGTAGTTTTTAAAATAAAACTAAGTCGAAAAAGATTTTTCAAACTAAGTGAAAGATGATTTTGAAATTAAGTAAAGCAGTTTTAAAATTATTTTAAAACTGATTTTAAAAGCAAGTTTAAAAATCGAAAAATAGAGTAAACCTATTCTACCAAGCATAATCCTAATAATGATTAGATAATCAAGAAAAGCAAATAATCTAACTCAATAAGTTAGCTGGTAAAAGAGAGAACCAGCACAGTCATACAAGTCAAATATGAGTCAACCCTACTGAGTAGGGGCAGTCAAATAGTCACTAGTACAATGCCAATCAAATCTAGGAGGAGGGACCTGGATGATCAGAAGAGCCCGGCTGCCAAGATCGATATAGTGACATCATCTCGTGATATCGTGCGTCACTAGTCTCCCTCTGGGCTCTGAGGGCATTCATATACTCAGTATAATAGCCCTCAAGGTACGTAGAATCGCGATCCTACACAGGATCGATTTGGGGTCAGGATCGGATCGGTCAGGATCGGATCGTAAAATCGTACGATCCTATCAAAAACCCTTAAAATGAAAAAATATACAATTTTTATTAACACTATAATGAAAATAATCACGTTTAACTTCAAGAATATTCTATTTATTACAAGATGATCCAATTTAATTGTCAACCTATTAGATAATAGACATCTAAAGACTCATCATTTTAAAAAAAAGATATAACATAATATTATTAATCAAAACTAAATAAAAAATAATTAAATAGATATTTAAATAATCTTAAAACACTAAAACTAACGATGTAAAAGATAAAAAAATAATAAAAAAGATTAATAATCTTCTGGGCCTCTGAAAAGGCTTTAAACAATATTTTTTGGGATTCAAATCTTAAAACTAACTTGTAGATCTTTGAACGAGTTTCAATTTGATATATTATAGGTCACGTGGTTCAATCCGAGTCAAAAGTTATGACCTCTTGAAGCTTTCACCGATTCTGCTCCGATTCTGCTCCGATTCTGTCCGATCCTATACGATTCTGTCCGATTCTGTCCGATCCTACCGATCCTGCTGCGATCCTGCTACGAAAAACGATTCTGCGTGATTCTGGATCGATTTCTGGCATAGGATCGTAGGATCGTACGATCCTACGATCCAGGATCGCGATTTTGCAAACTATGATAGCCCTGATTTGCTTCCATTTCTTCAACATGATTTGCTTCCACTTCCTCCCGGAGGCTCTGGACCTGTGTCTCAAGTCGTGTCACTCTCTCGTACAGTGTCGGTGGTGGAGGCTCATCTATGTGCTCTCGAGCCTCGGCTGCGAGATCTCCGACATCGACCTCAACATCCTCGTCAGAGTCGATCAGTGGTCCGGCTCGCTGGCATCTCCACGATAAAACCCCGGTAGCCGAGACCTCTATACCAGCTAGGGAAAAGTTTCTAAATCCTATTTCATCGAACTCGGTCATCGCGGTCATTTCACCTACGATAATGTTACGATCGTGATGATGAAGGATAGAGGTGATGATGTGGCAGAAGGGGGTGCGTACCCGACCTTGAGTGGTAACACTGGAGGCATGTAGGATGGCGTGGAACATGTGAAGGCCAATGTCAATGTCTAGGTGGTGGATCAACGCATACAATAAGAATGTGTGAAATGGTAGCATGGTCGCGACGTCCCTGGTGGATAAAGGTAGGATGCAGCGGACCAGAACTCTATACAGGGCGTAGTCTTGGACCTGAAGGTCAACGGACTGAAATCGTCTAGCTACGGGGTTTCTAGCTTCCCTGTAGAAGTAGGAGTGGAGAGTGTCTAGGGTAATGTGATAGTAGGGAGCATCAAATGGAGAATCCCTAGGAGGATAGCAACAAAAGGTGGATTGAGAGAATCGTAGTCCAAGAAATCGATTAAGCAAGGAGGGTGTGATGGTTAGAGGCATCCCTTGGACTGTGGTGACAAAGCTGAGCTGATCTTGTCTGACTATATTATTATAGAATTCTGCACATAAGGTTGTATTAATAGGATGAGTGCAGAATACGAGATTGTCTAGTTGGTAAAAATTTATAACATTCATAGCCAATGGACAAGATTAGGTGAAGAACTGTCTATTTAGGTAACTAGTCTTAATGGGCTTGTAGGGTGTCCTAGTGAATTTATTACAAAGCTCTAAGGTTGGAAATCTAGGATCGGGGCTAGGTTCGGTCCCGGGGTTAGTAGCACGACGTTTTCTAACATAATAAGGATATGTGTTAAAGAACATTAGAATTAATTTTAAATACAAATAAAATAATACCGGGTGGCTGCTCGGGGAGGCATGGTCGAGGAGGAGTGGTTGAGGGCTCGATAAGGTTGTACGGTCGCCTTGGAAGGAGAGGAGTTGAAGAAGAGAGGAGTTTTTGGTGTGGGAAGTGAGTGAGGCTTGAGGGCCTTTTATAGAGCTCGGTCGGGCGCCCTGGTGTGTGAGGGCGCCCTGGTGAGCGAGGGTGCCCCGGAGGGCGAGAGCGCCCCCCGTAGGTTACAGCTACCTTTTGGCAACTTTCTGCTTTTGACCATGCCTATGGGTGCGCCCGTGAGGACCCGGGCGCCCTGGTCAGTTGCTTGTGCAGCTTTTGTCTTGAAAGAGAGAAAAGGAAAAAGGAGGGGCGCCCGAGGGTTCACGGGCTCTCGGGCTGGATTAGATTGACTTGTTTAACTGCTTTTGACCAGTTTTAATCAGATTTGACCTGTTTGGCCAGGTTTTACTAGTTTTGTCTAATTTTGACCAAGTCAACTTAGTTCTAACTTACAAGGTTTTAAGTGTTTGTACTTGACAAAAATATCAGATGGGCTTTAGTTAAATTTAAACCTAGCTGTCTCATCCCATCTGGGGTTATCAATCACGTTAGCCTTATAGGTTTTGTGTGACAGGTTTTAGTAGATAAAATTATTTTGTAAAATCATGATTTATTTTAAAAAAGTTAAATTAATTTTAAAACCAGTTAATTTTGAGTTTATTTTTAAAAAAATGTTTGAATCTACAATTAATTGAAAATTTGTGTTAGATTCGAATTTGACAAAGAATAATTTGAATTTGAATTTCAAAAATTGGCTTCCAGGTCTTGGCAAGGTACTAGGTCTTCTTTGGTCGTAGCCTTATTGGATCATCAACCCTTTCCTTGACAAAGCCTTTTGATGAAATTTCATTTTCAAAATTATTTTTTGAAAAATTTTGGTCTAACTAGTTTGGGTCTTGGATCGGTAGCTTCGGCTAGTTTTACCAGTCTAAAGAGACCAAGTAGAGTATACTTAACCTTATTAGAATTGGCTTCCCTAACGTACTATCATTTCACTGCCACCCAATACTGTGTTGTTCAAATTTCAGTTAAGTTGGTTCAGTCCTTAAACTAACCATTCCTAAATCTAAGCATAATAAATTGTAGAAATTAAATAAACAAGCAATCATGCAATTTGAAGACAAGAATTAAAATTTATCTAACTATAAATATTGTTTTTAATTTGGCTCCTCCTGGACTAAAGCCATGATAATGGTTCGGCAAGATGTGAATCTTGTCCTTGGGGATCCAATACTGATTTGATCCAATTTGTTTATTCAGGCATAGTTTGGGTACCCATGCCTGAACTTTATATCTGGATTGGTTCAGTATAGCATAGTAGGATCTTTGTCTAAATTTGGTTCTATAGCCTAATCCGGATCGATTTAGAACCGACTTCTGTTTTCCAAGAATCATGTCAAGACCCTTAGAACCAGAAGTGAATCGTTCTAAAGCTGATCTAAGGTCCTTGACCTGAGTTTTCAAGGAGGAGTTCTCTTTCTCAAGTTTTTCAACTTGAGTAGAGGTTCCTTCTTGAACCTTCTCAGTTAAGGATCTAGAGTCAGCTCTCTCTTTCAGGAGTTTTACTTCCTGTCGGAGAGATTCGACTCGGAGTTTAGCTTTCGCCCAATCTCGAGAAAGATAGGAAATTAATTCATTTAACTGATTTCTTGAAAAACCACTTACAGTTATTTCGCCGTCCTCTAAGAATGTAAGTTTGCCGTCGTCCAGCTCCGATTCTAACTCGGTCTCGATTTCTTCTGAGGCGGTTAGTGCGAGCAGGTTCGACTGTGAGACCTCTTCTTCTTCGGAGGAGGAGGACTCGTCCCACGTTGCCTGAAGTGCCTTCTTCTTTCTCGTCTTCTTTGTTTCCTTCAGGTTTGGGCATTCAGTCTTGTAGTGGCCCTTCTTCTTGCACTCGTAATAGGTCATGTTGGGTTTGTTCTTTTCATTTGAGGGTTCAGCTTGTTCTTCTTTTCTTCGGCTGACTTTTCTTCTGTTGGTCTGGTTTTTTAGCTCTTTGTAGTAGTCCCGGGCTAGCCGAACCAGCTTAGGCCGATTTCCCTCGTTGTCTTCTGAGTCTGAATCTGAATCAGACTCGGGTGCAGGTTGAGGCTTATTTTTGGTTGTCTTTCCAGCTTTACCTACAACGAAAGCAATGCCTTTCTCGGCCAGATTGCAGTTAGTCTGCTGATGCAATTCTAATACAGAAAACAATTCATCTAATTTAATTTTGGAGAGGTCCCTTGAAACCTTGTATGTATCTACCATAGATGCCCACAAGGTGTTTCTCGGGAAAGCATTAAGAGCGTACCTTATCAGGTCACGGTTTTCTACCTTGTGACCGATTGTGTGTAGTCCGTTCATTAACTCCTGAATTCTGGCGTGGAGCTGGGCTGCTATTTCGTTATCATTCATCCTGATCGTGTACAGCTTGTGTTGAAAACTGGAATTTTAAGGGGCTTAGTTGTAATTTCCAAAACTTGGAGGGCCTTATTATAAAACTGCTTTAAAAAAAACTATTTAAAACATGCCCGTGCCCTAACTCCTCCCGAAACCCATCTCTGCACCGTTTCTTCTCCTCTATGTTGACTTTCCTTTCGGTTTTCGCCCGACGTCGCCGAAGTTGTCGCCGCAGCCACACACGCCGTGAGCCCTCGCCGACCACCGTTGTCTCTCCCAGCGAGCGAGTGCCGCCGCAACTCCTCTGATTTCTCTTTCCCTTCTTCTTCTTCTGTCTTCTTCCCAACGTCGCCGCTGACCGCATGCGAGCAGTCTCGAGCCCTAGCCGTCGCCTCTGCCTCGACGCCGAACCCTAACCCAGCACCTCTATCCCGAACGCGCGGCAGACGATCTAGGAAAGGTATTCTTGAGTTTAGTCTTCGATTCTTTGTTGCTCTGTATTATGAATTTAATTACTGTTATGGTATGGTGTTTTCCGTTGTGAGATTTGGGAGATGAAGTTGACTGAGTGGGTAAAAGGAAACCTAGTTTGTACTGGTCTTGAGGTTGAAGGATTGTACCGTAAGCATGTTGATTAGTTTTGTTATGGTATGTTTTATCAAATTTGTCATGGTTTTGTATAACTGTTGATGGGGTTTTGTTTTGTCTGATGGATTGGTTTTGTTCAAACCTTGTTTTGTGGGTACGTGTGGTGCCGTGAGCTACAGGGTGCTGGAGTTAAGTGTTGTTCAATTTCTTCTAGTGATTACTTACATGCGCTTTAATTCATATGAGAGTAGTTCTCAATTTTGAAGTTGCCTCAGATCGATAATTTCTTTCGTGGGTTTAGAAAGTTGTATAGGTGTTTGGTTTGTTAATCTGACCTTGAGCACAGTTAATTTCAGTTTGGGTTGCAACTCTAATATGATCAGATTGGGAGGTTGATTTTGCCTTTCATGTACTCTTTCACATACATTAGACCATGATATGGGCTTAAAAGGGAAATAACTGCTAATTAAGATTTATTAGTGATCATTACTTAGTTAGGATTTATCCTAATTATATTTCGTATTATGTTTAGCTAATTTGTTAATGTTATAATTAGCTAAATCTTATCATTTATACAGGACCTTGATTTAGATTCGTTTAGCTGATCGTGGGAGGTTCTGTTCGTATACGTTCTACAATTATAAGGCGGGTACTTCTCCTTTGTACTCAAGTAGTTTTCTTTACCTTAAAAGCATGGCTATATTATGTATGATAGGTTGCTTGACCTTGTTCTTTGTCGTTATTTAAAACATCGCCGTTGAGACTTATTCTTCGTTGATCTTCGAGTGTTCCCAAATTCGTATCTGTACAGTCCTCGATTGGTTTTCTGTTCTATAAAGTACCACTTGTATGCGAGTACCTAGAAGTCCATTACACACAGATAGGTTTATTTGGCATTAGAAATACCCTACCTAGTAGTGTAGGTGCATAATCATGGGTTTTTGTTTTCCGGTTGATTGTATTGATGCATCGTGTATTCGTTGGACTTTATTACATCGTTGTTTCTCCGGTTGTTCGTGCATCGTATAGCATGCACCATATTTGCACGTTGCATACTAACGACTGTTGGGCTTACATTTGGTTAAGCCGTCGTTAGTAATATTGTTGCTCGATTCACTCAACCACTTGTTGTCGTGGTAGTTATTAAAGTGCGAGCATCTGTCCTGTTATGCCAAACAGTGACACCCTCACCGTTGTTTTTTAGAGGGATGAGTTGTTGGTGGCTCACCCTCACCGTTGTTTTTCGAGGAATATTGTAGCTGTAGTAGCTCCCCCGATGTACCGGGGTTTGGAGTGTAGGCTCCCCAGCATCCTATCCACTCACCGACACCTTATGTGGTATTTGTTGTTGGAGTGGTACAGTTGTCACAGCCCTACCCACTCGGTCACACAGATGGGATGTGTTGACGGCTTGACTGGCGTCAGGGGTGACACATGTCATTGCATCATGTGCATACGTATTCCTTTTATGCATTTGCTTGTGTTTGATGCACTTATATGAGCTATGGTTGTTGCACTTGATTGACATGCATGTATATCTTGGTTTTACTATTGTTGTATTGTTTTATACATGCTTAGTGCTTATCTGGATTTTATGCTATGTTGTTTTATGATATGTTATACATGTTTAGGTGAATCTATATTTCTTATGGACTGTACTCCTTTGATTCTCTACTAGTTGTCCTTAATATGTCATGCTTATTTGTCTACTCATATACCCGTAGAGTCCACCCGGACTCACCACCCCTGCTTTCCTTTTTGTTGTTTCAGATAGCAAGTAGAAGTTTTTTCTTGGAGCTAGGAGAGGATCCAATTGCCAGTCCCCAGTGTCGAGTTGAGTTAGTCTTCCGTATTTGGTTTAGTTGTTTGTTTTCAGTACTTGTAGTCACATTATATTCATTTCGGGTTTTGTCGTTATCAGTCTTTTGATGTTTTCTTTGAATTGTAGATCTTTTATGATTAAGGTGGCTGAGCCACCCATTATCTTTTATTCTAATATAAACTACGTGGTTGTGTTTACTTATTGTTGTGATGCCAGCCGCTTGTGGCTGAGCTATATTGGTGGAGATATTATGTATTATTGTCCCATATTGTCCGCCGTACAGGGGTGATGCTGCTCGATTTTTGAGGAAGCATGTGCCTCTGGGGGCGTGACAATTTTTGGTATCAGAGCCAAGTTTGCGATGTTTTGGTGTATGTGGGTTTATGGAGTTGCTTTACGAGGTTAATCTGTATGTTATAGATTTTGGTTATTTTTGCGGAGTCTTTTTCGTGAGAGTTGACGAAGTTGTTTTGTTTTACGAGGTTTATCTGTATTTTATGGATTTATTTTCGGAGTCATGCTCTGGTTCTGGTTGTGTTGGGACTTGGCGATGGACTTCTCCAGGCGACAGGTATTCTTTTTGGCCTCTCGTATACTCTACCTTATTTAGGTATCGTTAGAGATTCTTCCATCATAATTTTTCAATGACAACTTATAAAGTTAGGAAACTTTCCATTCCATTTCTGAACCTGCTGGACAATTGCAAGCCACTTTGTATGAACTAAATCCCTTGGTCTAATTGTGCAAAATAATCAAAATAAATAAGGGATGCTAGTTGACAAAGCAAGTTAAAGATTTTAGTTTTTAGGAATTCCTCTTACCATACTAGTAGAAATATAAGCTAGTTACGGATGGTATACCGTAAATGGTTCAATCAGTATAGGATCGACGTATCCTATTCCATGGGAAACTTTTACCATGGACTGTTTATACCTGGTTGGATAACCTAGAAGGTACATTCGGATATATAGCTTACACCACCACCAGTGTGGTCCATCTTTAGAAATTTCTGAACACCAATTGGAAGATATTAATCCCACAATAATTGGTTTGGTTTGCCTTCTTGTTGAGTCTCTTGATCCTCCTGCTTAGCAGGTTAAGTCTATGTTTTACTATTGGAGTCAAGTGTTTGCTTCACTTTAGTTTCCTTGGATCTTGTTGGAATTTTTTGAAATCCCTCCATTATCGTTTCTTTCTTTGATAATGGCACAGTCTAGGACTACTCCATGTATGTGAGGTTAGTGTGATAATTATTTGGTCCAGTAAAGTCAATTAGCTAAGTCTGTTGTTGTAGGTAGTGATAGTGTGATCAAAGATTGCAATCTCTTTAATGTTGGGAAGCGTCCTTGTTCTGGTCTTAAAGCCTTCCACGTCTCTAGGTTACGTTGTTGGCTGCTAGGTTCCATCTTCTGATTTATTTCCTTAGATCTGATCAATGTCAACTGAAAATTTTTCCTCTTCTAGTGCTAATACATCTGTTAAGGGGTTGACCATTTCTAGGAGGTGGGCCTACTGTGAACTCTTTTCGGATTCTTCTTGGGCTTTCTCAGCTAAAGTCTATTTTTTTTTCTCTGGACCCTAAACCTTAGTTAAAATTGTGTATAGGCTGCTCTCCTCCACTTGGTAACCCTCTTGTTAATATAGCTTGCTTGTTATTCTTGTAATCCATCAGCAAATTTTCTACTGATGTTATGGTTTTGTGGGGAACATAAAGGTCCTGATTGCTTGAATCACTTACAAGATTCATGTTAGGCATTGTCTGAAAGAAAATAGTTGTGCATGGAAAAAAAAACTACCACCATTCACTGCACAACAATTCAAGTGGGACTAAACGCAGATAATAGCACATTTTTAGCATCAAGTTGTTTCAACATCCAATCCATACTGACAATAATGTTAGTAATGAAACTAAAAGTCTCCTCATAGTATTCACCATAATTTTTGTGAGAATTCTTGTTCAGAAAATCTTTCTTTATACTTTCATCTGCCTTTTGTTCTAAATGTAACCAAATCTACACCCTTAGGCTTTGGCATGGGATTCTAATTCTCATTTTCAACTACAGTCTTAATTTCCTCAGCCTCCTTCATTCTTTAACACATTTTTGCCCTTTAAAAAAAAATCACGACCTTATCATGGAATCAATGTCTATGATGAGAGTAGAAACTTTTTCTCAGATACTTTGTAGTTCAGTAAGTTCATATTTTTTGCACAAAATCATTAATGTTTGATGCATTTTCAAATTGATTATGGTAATGTTTCCATATTCCACACTTATACATTATGAGTAAAACAACTTGTTTTCAAAGAGTACGCTAGTGTTAATCTGCTGAGTTTTGCACTGACACACAAACTAAGGTGGGTGAGAGGTAGCTCTTCTATTTAATACTTCGGTATAATTGCATTAAGCTGTCTAATTCAATGAAATATTTTGTTTCTTTGGGAACCTTTTAGTAATGAAGAAGAAAGTGTTGTAGGGCCATGAAGGAATCTACATCAGGTGTCTGATAGTCAGAAAAAAAAAACATGGCGGATAATCTAGTCACAAATTTTAAGACCCGCTGCATTATTCAGGACATTTCTAATAATATAAATACATCACTTTAATTTATGAGGTCGTTAAAAGTGAACATAGGATTCTGTATCAGATTGAAAACTGACAATAAATCATAATCATAGTCCTGTACAAACTACTGGACTTTTTGTCGATCATCTTAAATGAACAATTTTTTTGCTACTCTTTTGCTCTGGAACGTACAAGTACAAAGAATGGACCATTTTCCTCTCCCTCACACATCCAATTTTCACATTAAGATGTTGTTGTAAACATTTAGTTCTGAAGAACGTCTCACCTGTACTGTCGAAAGGGATCCAGCGCTTATGCTGTAGTCTTGAACATAGCTAGCGGCTGAGAGTTCCATTGAGAGAAACTGCATCATTGAGATCATAAATTTTTAAACCATACTATATAAGTCACCCCTGCTACTTTGACTTATGTCATAACATGGATGGTATCTATCCATGTGCCATAAATTGAACTCGACATTGTTCCCCTGTTATTCTTTTTATGTTATATGCCTTTGTTTCCCTTGGGACTATGTGCGCAAAGCTCATGGGTTAGTTGGGTTCCCATGCATTTGCTTCATGTTCAAGCATATTCTGAATGACCTAGCGAACTTTAAAGTGTAAGGTTTTTTTTTTACAGTTTAAGTCTTATATAGAAATGATCACCTGTTCATCCTATCAGTTATTTTGAAAAAAAAAATTAATAGTTGTTTGAACCAGTGAAGTGATACCTCAACTTGGTTTTGCAGCGATTGCACATAACTGATTATTTCATCCAGCATCCTTGTCATACCCATTGTCTGCAATGGCTTAGAAGTCAGACTTAAGGAAACTTTTAAGTGTACCATTGGTTTAAAAATTGCTTTGATCTATTACCTTGCTACATCCTGGAACATGATCTTGTAAACGCTTCATTCTTTCATTTATTTTTTTTTCTTCTTTCCTGAATAGTGCGTGCTTATTAGAATTGAAATATTGTATGTTAATGAAGAGGTTATTTCTATTTTTTTTATGAAAATGTATTTTTAATTTGCCACATGTATATATACACAAGTACTAAAATCCTACCACATAAGCTATCAAGGGAACTTGATTCTTGGAAGAATTGAGTTTGGTTAATCGTATTTAGAATTAGGAGTTTAACCTAATTATGATGATTGGGTTAGGAAGTAACGCGTTGTTACTTAAAATTTACTTAAGTAGGTGGTATGATTAGGATTTATTTTAGTTATTAGTTATGTGTAGATCAGCTGTGCCTAGCATATTAGTCATCAGTTTACCAGCCTCAGTAGATGGTCGAACCTATTAAGTTATCAGACTCAGCAGACGGTGGGAGCTCCAGCACCTCAGACTATGAAGCCAGCAGAAATTCAGATGATTCAGCCACTACCTCTTCAGAAGATGCCACCATTAGTTCCAAAGATGGATCGGGTTTATACTCTCACCAGAGAGAAGGCACAGCAAGTTGATGGATCGATTTTTCGAGATATTAAAGAGCTATAGGGTATCTACGTGTACGTTATTGCTTGTAATTGGGTAGCTACTGTTAGAGAGATATTGGACATTTCCTAATATGGTAGATAACGCATTTGACTCGCAATCAGGGTTGAGGTTGACCATGAGAGACACAGACCCTTAGAGTTCTCCGTGAGCGATTAAGTAGTTTTATGATTGTCACCCACGAAAGGGGTGAAGAGGTTTGAGTTGCGAGGTAAGCTAGCTCCGTGCTACATTGGACCGTTTTAGATTCTGGAGCGAGGGGGGCAAAAAAAAAATGCTAGTCTAGCTCAGTTGGTAGAGCGTAAGATCTGACTCATGTTTTATCAGGGGTGTCGCTCACTCTCCAGCCAGATGCAACCTACGAGGAGTTGCCTATGCGGATTCTGGACCGCAAATAGCATCGGTTGAGGAATAAGACAGTTCGGTTGGTCAAGGTTGGTTGACAGCATTCTGATGAGGAAGCTACTTGGGAGCTCGAGGATACAATCAGAGCTCGCTATCCTCATTTATTTACTTGAGGTGCGTATGGTTGGCTTTTATTTCATATTTATATTATATCTATGTTGTTGATATAGGGTGTTGATACCTGTTGACGTTGACTAGGACCTGTTATGGTTGACTAGTATTTGTTGTGGTTCACTAGCTAAATTTGGGGACCAAATTTTTATTAGTGGTGGAGAATGTCGAAAACCAGAATTTTAAGGGGCTTAGTTGTAATTTCCAAAACTTAGAGGGCCTTATTATAAAATTGCTTTTAAAAAAACTATTTAAAATATGCCCATGCCCTAACTCCTCCCGAAACCCATCTCTGCACCGTTTCTTCTCCTCTGTGCCGACTTTCCTTTCGATTTTTGCCCGACGTCGCCGAAATTGTCGCCTCAGCCACACACGCCGTGAGCCCTAGCCGACCACCGTCGTCTCTCCCAGCGAGCGAGTGCCGCCGCAACTCCTTTGATTTCTCTTTCCCTTCTTCTTCTTCTGTCTTCTTCCCGACGCCGCCACAGACCGCACGCGAGCAGTCCCGTGCCCTAGCCGTCGCCTTTGCCTCGACGCCGAACCCTAACCCAGCACCTCTCTCCCGAACGCGCGGCAGACGATCTAGGAAAGGTATTCTTGAGTTTAGTCTTCGATTCTTTGTTGCTCTGTATTATGAATTTAATTCCAGTTTTGGTATGGTGTTTTCCGTTATGTGATTTGGGAGATGAAGTTGACTGAGTGGGTAAAGGGAAACCTAGTTTGTACTGGTCTTGAGGTTGAAGAATTGTACCGTAAGCATGTTGATTAGTTTTGTTATGGTATGTTTTAGCAAATTTGTCATGGTTTTGTATAACTGTTGATGGGGTTTTGTTTTGTCTGATGGATTGGTTTTGTTCAAACCTTGTTTTGTGGGTACGTGTGGTGCCGTGAGCTACAGGGTGCTGGAGTTAAGTGTGGTTCAATTTCTTCTAGCGATTACTTACATGCGCTTTAATTCATATGAGAGTAGTTCTCAATTTTGAAGTTGCCTCAGATCGATAATTTCTTTCGTGGGTTTAGAAAGTTGTATAGGTGTTTGGTTTGTTAATTTGACCTTGAGCACAGTTAATTTCAGTTTGGGTTGCAACTCTAATATGATCAGATTGGGAGGTTGATTTTGCCTTTCGTGTACTCTTTCACATACATTAGACCATGATATGGGGTTAAAAGGGAAATAACTGCTAATTAAGATTTATTAGTGATCAGTACTTAGTTAGGATTTATCCTAATTTTATTTCGTATTATGTTTAGCTAATTTGTTAATGTTATAATTAGCTAAATCTTATCATTTATACAGGACCTTGATTTAGATTCGTTCAGTTGATCGTGGGAGGTTCTATTTGTATACGTTCTACAATTATAAGGCGGGTACTTCTCCTTTGTACTCAAGTAGTTTTCTTTACCTTAAAAGCATGACTATATTATGTCTGATAGGTTGCTAGACCTTGTTCTTTGTCGTTATTTAAAACATCGCCGTTGAGACTTATTCTTCGTTGATCTTCGAGTGTTCCTAAATTCGTATCTGTACAATCCTCGATTGGTTTTCTGTTCTATAAAGTACCGCTTGTACGCGAGTACCTAAGTCCATTACACACAGATTGGTTTATTTGGCATTAGAAATAGCCTACCTAGTAGTGTAGGTGCATAATCGTGGGTTTTTGATTTCCGGTTGATTGTATTGATGCATCGTGTATTCGTTGGACTTTATTGCATCGTTGTTTCTCCGGTTGTTCGTGCATCGTATAGCATGCACCATATTTGCACGTTGCATACTAATGACTGTTGGGCATACATTTGGTTAATCCGTCGTTAGTCATATTGTTGCTCGATTCACTCATCCACTTGTTGTCGTGATAGTTATTAAAGTGCGAGCATCTGTCCTGTTATGCCAAACAGTGACACCCTCACCGTTGTTTTTTAGAGGGATGAGTTGTTGGTGACTCACCCTCACCGTTATTTTTCGAGGGATATTGTAGCTGTAGTAGCTCCCCCGATGTACCGGGGTTTGGAGTGTAGGCTCCCCAGCATCCTGTCCACTCACCCACACCTTATGTGGTATTTGTTGTTGGAGTAGTACAATTGTCACAGCCCTACCCACTCGGTCACACAGATGGGATGTGTTGACGGCTTGACTGGCGTCAGGGGTGACACATGTCATTGCATCATGTGCATACGTATTTCTTTTATGCATTTGCATGTGTTTGATGCACTTATATGAGCTATGGTTGTTGCACTTGATTGACATGCATATATATCTTGGTTTTACTATTGTTGTATTGTTTTATACATGCTTAGTGCTTATCTGGATTTTATGCTATGTCGTTTTACGATATGTTATACATGTTTAGGTGAATCTATATTTCTTATGGACTGTACTCTTTTGATTCTCTACTAGTTGTCTTTAATATGTTATGCTTATTTGTCTACTCATATACCCGCAGAGTCCGCCCAGACTCACCACCCCTGCTTTCCTTTTTGTTGTTTCAGATAGCAGGTAGAAGTATTTTCTTGGAGCCAAGAGAGGATCCAATTTCCAATCCCCAGTGTCGAGTTGAGTTAGTCTTCCGTATTTGGTTTAGTTGTTTGTTTTCAGTACTTGTAGTCACATTATATTCATTTCGGGTTTTGTCGTTATCAATCTTTTGGTGTTCTCTTTGAATTGTAGATCTTTTATGATTAAGGTGGCTGAGCCACCCATTATCTTTTATTCTAATATAAACTGTGTAGTTTTGTTTACTTATTGTTGTGATGCCAGCCGCTTGTGGCTGAGCTATATTGGTGGAGATATTATGTATTATTGTCCTATATTGTCCGCCGTACAGGGGAGATGCTGCCCAATTTTTGAGGAAGCATGTGCCTCTGGGGGCGTGACAGCTTGTTCAGGAGGAGATCTCTCTTGCTGATTCGAGTATCTGAAGTTCGTTCGTGTAGCTCGATCAGCTTACCCCACAGCTCCTTTGCACTGTTGAATGGTCCTACCCGATTCAACTCTTCCTTGGTCAGGCCGCATTGAAGTGTCTGGGTTGCTTTGGCATCAGCTTCAATTTTTCTTTTCATAACGGTATCCCACTCAGCATAAGACTGTGGCACTCCTTCAGCATTCTTCGGAATCTTCAGTCCAGACTGGATGATTATCCACATGTCCATCTGAGTTTTCAGGTGGACCTCCATTCTGCTCTTCCAGTAGGAGAAGTCCTCCCCACTGAAAAGTGGTGGTCTGGCTGTGCTGAATCCTTCCTGCATGGCCATTTATCTGAAAATAAGAGTAAAAAGGAAAGCAATATCCCAAGACTTGGTCTTGGATTAGTAGTGCGGGAAGAAAAAAAAATATTTATCGAGGGGTGTTGCACCAACCTTGATTAACGATGAAAATTCGAAAAACAATTTAAAAAGAAATCCGAAAAAAAAAACTCTCAAATAGGTGGTTGCACCAAATTTGAGCTTCCCCGCTCTAATATCACTTGTTGGATCGAGAGAAAACGATAGAGGGGGGTGAATATCGTAAATCGTTTCGGATTTAGAGAGAGAATGCACAGCGAAAAATTAACACGAAAACCAAACACGAACATAAGCGTTTTTACTTGGTTCGGAGTCGCGGTCGGCTCCTACTTCAAGGCCCACAGTCCTTGACCGTTTCCTGCGGGCAATACTATAATCGCGCAAAATCTTACAAACAGTTGTACAGAAGTAAGTGCTGTAAGAATACAATTAAGAATTGACTCTTCATTACCGACGCCCGGTGTAGATCGTTCTTCGGTGCGTAGGGTCGTCGTCGGCGCTAGAATCTCGAGATGGAGGATTTCTGGAGCAGAGCGCCTGAGTTGAAGAGCATATTGGCGTTGGAAAACATGTTGTGTGAAGCCTTGGGGTCGAGGGGCTATTTATAACCTCCTGGGGTGCCGTGAACGTTGGGGGCGCCCCCCCACGTGTCAGTCGATCCGAATAAATCTCGGTCAGCTCTTATCCCACTTGAATAGGGCTGAGAGTTGACTGGGGGCGCCCGGAATGCAGGGGGCGCCCGGGTTGACTCGGTCCACTGGCTTCTCGCTGGCTTGACTCTATCCGCTTCGTTGGCTTAAGCCCGGGGCGCCCGAGGCATCCGAGGCGCCCGGGAGCATGGGGGCGCCCCCCCAAGTGAGCTTCCGAAGCGTTCTCTTGCTTTACTTGTTTTGCCTTGACCTTGGGGGCGCCCGGGACACTGGGGGCGCCCTGCCCAGCTGCTTGCCCCTCTCCTTTGGGGCGTTCTGAGCTGCAGAAGTACATTCCTTCGGTCCTGCATCCAAGGTTAGTCCAAAACAACACAACGTAATAAAATATTAGTTTTTTACAGCCTTAGCTGTCTTGGTTCTGACTTTTGGTCTCCAAAATGGAACCATAGGTCGAATCGACGCCTATTGTTCCCTCGACGGGGAACGCGTCCTCACCTACTCCTCTCAGGAGAATTTACCTGTTGCCAACCGGATCCTCCGGTTGGACTTTTGCCCAGCAATCCTTCGCCAGGTGCCCAGCTGTCCTTCGCCAGGTCTTCAGTACCAAGCAGTCCTTCGCCTGGTGCCTATCAGTCCTTCGCTAGGGCTTTGTATCCTGGCATTCCTTCGTCAGGTGCCTAGCAGTCCTTCACTAGGGCTTTGTATCCTGGCATTTCGCCAGGTGCCTAGCAATCCTTCACTAGGGCTTTGTATCCTGGCATTCCTTCGCCAGGTGCCTAGCAGCCCTTCGCTAGGACTTTGTTTCCTGCACACTTAATGAGCATGTTAAATAAACATCACATCTTAACTTTTGAACTCTTTGCCATTATCAAAACACAGGTTCGACTTGGGTGCTGTCTGCACCAACACTATTCACTTCCCATACATTCCCATGCTTTAAATTACTATACATATATCTCAAAACTTCTCATCTATCTTCAATCCACACTTTGTCTTCTCTTAACAACTACTTACACACTATTTAATCTCATTACTCTATAACCTATACTTCTCATACTTCCTGATATAACCAGACGGATATTAATACTACTATTTCCACTCGCATGATGTTGCACTATCTACTTAAGTCTTTATCTTCATTTCTAATATTTTAATGTTTCAGGTCACTGAGATTGTTTTACAAAGACTCATTAAATCAATTCTCATTCGTATCTAAGTACTTTTTAGAACATTATGCTAAGCTTGCTTATTAAATTTTGCTATTACACTTACTCTACTGCTTTTATGTTATCATAAAAATATTACTCACTTCTGTTAATTTATTATCTAATAATATAATGGACATCATATCTACATGCTCTACTTTGTCTTCTCACATCTATTTCCATTTCTAAATTTGCTTATCATCACTAAAATCTATTATTACTCTTTCATCTTTTTCATAAGCCTTCTCTCATTTATGTTTTTAATTATACTAGTTTATTTCTTGCATTCTTACACTTATTTTCTTCTCTCCATTAAGCACTAGAACTTCTTTTTATTCTGTACTGCATAATCTCTTTCTTATGTCTTTTGTCTTGCTATTTCTTAGACATTTTATTCCTACCCGCATATCAAACTCTAAGTATTCAATATCATACAGTAAGGTAAGGTATCGTTCATATTTACATACCCTAATAGTACTCTCTATCATAAGGTATCATTCATACTTGTATATTCTAGAATCATAAAAGAAAGTAAGATATGCATAGAGGTACTTACTTGGAAGCTGCAGGAAGAAGGCTTGATGTGTGTGTAGTGAGATGGCATTTGGCTCTGATACCAAACTGTAACGCCCGCCCCTTACGTGAGTGACGCGTTACTTTTTTTTTCCTACATTATTGCATATGAAGCGTAAATATAGCAGCGGAAATAATACTAAATCATGAACATATGCAATTGGATAAATTTCTTTCTAACTAAACTACTTTAAGTATGTGAATCATAGCATAGCATATTTAACAAGAGAGTATATAGTTCTACATTAAGCATGTATATCATAAAGAACTTCAACTCCAACAAGTAGTAAGCGTAAACATAAGAACTAACACATGCAGTTTATAAGTAGCAACATTAAGTCCATGAGAAATAAGTCCATAAGTAAGAGTAAGGACAATAGTAGGATCGTTCTGCCAAGTCACTGCCACACACACACATGCCCTCCTGCTGCTTTCCCTTTAGTTTGATCTGCAACATAAGAAGGTAGACTATAAGCATAAAATGCTTAGTAAGCTCCTTGCTTACTCACAAAATCCGTACATCACATATAAGTAGAAATCTACATCATTTGACATAAACATATAACATGAATAAATACTTAAAACATCTAAAGCACGTAAGCATAAATAATTAAAACATGAATATGTGTGTCGTTATTAAGGACATATGACATGAGTAAGTACTTAAAGCACCTAACATTCGCATAATCTTTAAAACATAATCATGTGCATAAACGTTAGACATAGCATATGCAATATCATTAAACATAAATATGTGCATAAACATTAAACAAAGCATATGCAATATCGTTAAACATAAACATGTGCATAAACATTCAGGATGCTCTTTGAAAAATATATATAATATAATACTTGAACATTAACATATCATCATCATTGGGATCCCTGGCTTGTACCCATTCATCATTTGCACGCATCCCTTAGTAGACTACGAGGTAGCTAATCCCGACTTACAAAGGTACTAGGCGACCTTGGGCCTAGGGACAGCTACGGTAGTCCAGAACTGGGGCCTTGCTTAGGTGCCCATCACTTGGACCTTTTTCAAGATCCGGTACAAGCCAATACATAAAGTAAAATAGCATACATGATTCCTTTTCTTTCCATAGCAATTGCTCTTTAGCATAGCGTTCATCATTTCTTTTCTTTTCATAGAAATTGCCCTTAAGCTATTCTTTTATTCATACATGTCATGGGCATACATTCAAAGCATAAATATCATCATAACTTTCAAGCATGAACATGGCATGGAGAAAACATAATTTCATGGTAAGAAAATTCATAACATGCCAACTTATCATTCATAATTCATAAACACATAATGTTCAATTTAAAACTAAGGATAATACACCTAGGGAACTTGTTCCATTTTTTTTTTTATCTATCATGGCATAATGAAACATGGATACCTTTAATTCAACCATAATTTAACATATACTTGACGCGCCCAAATATACTAGATAATTTGTCACGAAATGTATGGGCTCATCAAATTTAAATATCAATGAAGTGCTGGAAACCCTTTTACAATCAAAATTATGGAAATGTAATATAGGGGCCACAGGTCGTATTTTTCTCGGGGATAGTTGTCTAGTTTGATTCAAACTTGTGTTTATGTATCGTTTTTGTTTTGGGTTTCGAAATAAGTGATTGGGATTGGAATACAATCAAAATTGAAATTGTAATGAAAATAGAAGAATCTTAAAGTAATGCACTAAACAAGAAGTTGTATCTAAAGGGAAAACTCAACTAATGGAACCCTAATTAAAGCACTTACAAAGTTTTTATGGCAACTGTTTTCTGATTTCAAACACAAAAGAAATGCCAAGAAATAAAGTAAAAGCAGTTATGGACTTTTCGAAAACAAACTAGATGGACATAAGGAAACACATGCAAAATTCATAAATTGAACAAGTATCAATGAACAACTTGGCAAGCTGACCGAATGCAATTTAGCACGCAACTATCACTGAAGTATTTGACAGGAATGGATGAAGAACCAGCTCACTTGGACACCAACTAAAGCAAAGAAAAGTAAAGCAGAATTAAAGGAATTGCAGTAATGAAATCAGAATTTTCAGAATTGTGATGCTTGCTAAGCTAATAACATGGATTCAATTGCAGAAAACCAAAACCAAGTTATATGTTAACTAAGCAAACACATATTGGACTCGAAGGCAGGAATTAATGATGAAAACCAGAGACAATTTGGCAAACAAGCAACCCTAGCAAATTCGAAAATCTGCAGAAATTTCAGATTTAAGAGTGGCACGCAAACTAACTTTGGGTTATGAAAAACTACAATTAAGTGCTGTTTAAACTAAACACTCTATCTACCTAATGCTAAAGCAAAGATTGATAACTAAGAACTCGGAAACAACTCAGAAAATCAAGAATCTGAGACAAACTCAGAAACTGAATGAAAATTTCAGAAATGAAATGGCACACAGCAGGGAAATTGGCACGCAAGATTTAACACTATGATTCAACTGAAATTTAACTCCAACTATCACCAAACAGGTTCCTAACTGACTGATCTCTAAGGTTTAAATCCTAATTTAGCTAAAACAACTCAGAATTACAGCTAAGATTGCTGGAAAGAAACTGCAAAAACAGAACATGCGCAGAATTTCGATTACAGCTAGAAAACATGAAAACTAAACATCTAAGCTACACCTCAACCCCTCTCGAGCTCAAGAAATTCTTGGTTGTCAATCAAGAACCGGCTTCGAACCCCTAGGCTCAGCAAATCAGTGGACAATCAATTCTGAAATTGAATTTGCATCAAATCTGCGCTTGCTGAAATTTTCCATCCGATTTCTTCGTTCTCAATTGATGGAGCTGCGAGGACGATTTGGGAAACTTCTGAGATCACTTGAGAACCCCTACAAATGATTTGGAAGCTTGGAAATGGACTGTGGTTGAGAAGGAAGTGATCGGACTGAGGATTCCCGAAACCCTCAAGAAATCCCCTGTTCCAGCGCAATTGAGCAGAATTCTTCAAACCTTGATCACCAAAGACTCGATTCTCGATCTGGATTAGAAGATGAGGTGGTCACGCCTTCATGGAAGCAAAAATTTTGAAGAACGATGAAGAAACGAGGAAGAACGGCGAAGAATAGTGGAGGCTGGCTGAAGACGCGACAAAGGTTTCGGCTGTGGAACATTTCCTTAAGTATTAACCAATGGACGGCTGTGATTGATTTGCTTCAATCCAACGGCTGAACTTAGTCCGATTTGAGCCAAACTTTGATGATGAAGATCTGGGGTCAGGATCTGCCTCGTGGTAGCTCGGATCCTCCAGATTTGCAACGGATGGTCCAGATCTAGCTAATCTTTGAATGGATGATCTAGAGCCCTCCAAGCTTGATCCAACGGTTGATTTAGCTCTGATTGTGATGAAACCTTCAGATCTTGATCAGGGTGCTTGATCAACCCTAGCCCTAGCTCGGATTGCTTCAGATCATCCCGGATGGCTCAGATCTAGCCGCTTCCGAATCGAATGGCCCAGATTTAATCATAATCTTGATAATCTGATCCGGGTCACTTCCGACTCGAATTTGACCTAATATGCCCTAGATCCTTGAACCTTGATGCCTACAAAAATTAAATCAAGAATTTAGTGGCCAATTAACTCAAATATATGTCATTTTGCATTTAAGTCCAAAATATGATTAAGTTCTAAAACCTAGGCAATTTCACAATTTTAGCAATAAAAACATAGATCAAACAGGGATTTTAGCAACTCAAATGATCAATAAAATGGAATCTATCAACTCCCCCACACTTAGCCTTGAGCGTCTCGCGAAAACAGTAAATATGTATCCCCTAGATTTACTTAAGCATAATTAGAAGCAATTGAAAAGAAATTACCTAGGGTTGTCAATTCTCATAAATCTAAGCTCTATGGATTACTATCTTGTCCTTAAATCAACAACTTGGCCTTTTCATCTATCATGAGTCATTGAGATGAATCTAAATCACTAGCCTTTCAATGAAAATTTTGGTGGCTCTCTCCTAAGTTCTAAGTTGATGATGGAAGTGGAGCTCACTCAAACACACATGCTTCTTGCACTACCATAGGCTTGCTTATTATCTACTCTCCATCATTAAACATGATTAGGATCAACATCTATAAAAACAAATCAAAGACATAGAAAATGGTAAGGAGTGAAATAAAAGCTAAGGAAATGGAAAAATTAGTAAAGTGGAAGACTTGAGTGCTTGGGAAGGTTTCCAATGAACTTTGCTCTCTTATCAGTCCCCTAGTGAATTCAAAAGTATCCTGGAGTAACCTCTTGCCTTGCACTTCAAAAATTCAATAAAAATCCCTCACTAGACCCTTTGTGCCACTTGTCTACCTTGTGTGCCATTTGTATTTCTTTCTCTTCTCTTTACTGATTTTCTTTTCTTTTCTTTTAGCCTCTAGCCAGGTCAGCAATGTAGTTGATCACAGCTTTCAATTTGGATGAGAGAAACTTCAATGATTACATGGTGCCGAAATTTCAAATGTGTGCCAACTTGCTCTTGTTTCTCTTTTCTTATTTTCAAAACTTCTAGCAGCCATTTCTTTTTCCTAGATCTGAAATTGAATGTGCACCTTCAACTTCAGATACATTTTCATGCTTGATAAATTGATTCGTAGCTCCTCAAAAGATTTGGGCAGTTTCAGAATTTCTTCTCAGCTTCTGATTTTTCCAGCTTTTGGTCAGCATTCCGAACTGTGTTTCTGATCAGCAGCTTCTACTTGGATTTTCTGATCTCCAGAATTCTGCAATCTTTTGATTGTCTCAGCCTTTGCTTACTTTCTCACAATCTTAATTCGAATTATGTTCAGTTGCTTCAAATTCAGATTTTTCAGCTTATGTCAAGCTGCTGTTCAGCTTCAATTCCGATTTTACAGCTTCATTTCAGATTATTTTCAGCTCCCAATTAAACTCTGGCAAAATGTATCTGACCTTCTAACAAAGTGCAGCTGCAAGCAAGTTCAATTCTGCCCATAAACAGCTTGTATCTCATCTCTTCTTTCTACCCATAGCTGCAATTTCAGCAATTCTAATTTTTGCGCAGCTATACTTCAGACTTCTAACCAAGGGTTACTGATCTTAACTTCCCAATTCTTAATCTTAGCTTTGCTAACCAAATCATGCTTCACAGATTTTTTTCTTTTTAAAATGGCACAATTTTCAGATTTCTCTATTGCTTCAGAATTTCCTCCTACTTCTCAGCTTCTTCACAGATTTTTTTTTTTCGGTCTGTTCTGATCTAAAACATCCAAGCAGCCACGTTCTTTTGCTCTGATCAGCAGTGGATGAGTTCATCAATCTTTGATACATTCCTATCTTTGTTCCCCGATTTACAGCTCCTAGAGAACCCACTTTAGCTCAAGTTGATACACACTTGTGCTGAGACTGTTTTAATGGAAATGCAACCTTCTGAAAAATTCTGAGCAATTCAGTTTGCATTCATACTTAAATTTGTATCACTCAGTAACTCCCAGATGGAGCACTAGGCAGCAACAATTGCTGTTTTTCCTCCTTTGCTTGCTCTCAGATTCGGCTCAGCTGAATTCTAGCAATGTTTCTGATTTTTCCACAGCTGCGTTTAGACTCCATTCAGATTATTTTCAGCTGTCATTAGGATCCTAGCAGGTTGTTACTGACCTTCCTAGCCAAGAGCAGTTGCAGAAATGAGTTCAGATACATTAGTTCCTGCAATTTCTTCTACAACTTCAGAAATTTTATCCAGCTTCACTGCATTTTCTTCTTTCTCTGTTTGGCACAAGTTTTTCTGCCATGTTCCAGATTTTTCTCAGCTTGTATCAGTCTTCACTCAGCCTCATTTCCAGAATTCAATCCAGATTGTCTTCATTTCTAGCATCGGTAGTAATTTCAGCTTCAAGTTAACCCATTTCTGCACATTTGGCACAGATTTCTTCCTTGAATCAGATTTGCACAGCCTCAAATCAGATTTATTCCAATTGTCTTCAGCTGTAGTTCAGCTTCTACACAACTATATTCCAGCTTCTCTAAAGAAGCTCCTGAAATTCTGCCGCATCATCAGCCAATATATAGCTGCCATTTTGCTATTGCATTCCATTTTAAAATCTTGGCACAGCTTTTTCATTGCTTCAGATTTTTTTTTTTTTTGCAGAATTCACTTTAGCTTCATCTTGATACAAATCTGATACATTCATGAACTTAATTCCCTGATTCATAGCTTAGAAAAAAAAAAACTTCAGCTTCATAATGATACAAGCTTTGCCACTTGTTCTTCCTCTTCCATTTTCTCTTTTGGTTTCAGATATGTTGTGGCTGTGCCTCAACCTAGCACTGCCATAAGCTTCAATTTCTGCAACCATTTCTTTGATTCTGTGAGCATTTCTGCAACCATTTCTGCAACAGAAGATGCAGTCCACTTTAAACTCGTGAGCTGAAATTTCTGCAACCATTTCTTTCCTTTGAACATTTCTGAATTAATTCTGTTCCTGACTATATTGCTTCGAATTTCAGCTCTGTTCAGTCTTCTATTCAGTCTTCATTCGAGTTTACAGTCTTGAAAATTAAATCCAGCTCATCTTGATACAAACTGCCCAAAATGGTCATGTTAATTTCGGATGCAAAACAGTTTGTAACTTTGGTTTGCTCTCAGCTAAAACAGTTAATTTCGGATGCTGATTTCTGCATTTGTTCTTAGCTAAAACATACCAGATCCTTCAACTTTATAATTCATTCAGATCAATTTGCATCTAAAAGGTATCAAGTGGTTTGCTTCCATTCTTTTGCTCATTTTTGACACCAAACATCACTCAAATTCATCTTTGGCACATGAAATTTTTTTTTTTCTAGTTGAACTGCATCAATGATGAAAATTGCTTCCAAATCACCAATCACTCCCCCACACTTAAAACTTTGTCCGTCTCGGGCAAAATAACATCACGAAAACATCCCAAGCAAACAAATCCATAGAAAAATTGGGGTTAGAATTAGGGATAAGGAAAGACAAATAGGATAAATATGATTTTTGCCACAGTTGACATGGAAAAGTAAATACAATGATTAGTCCCTATAGATGTGATCCAACCGTTGAAATATGATCTTGAAAGAACCTAAGCAAGTTCTAGAGTACAATAACATGTGTGTATCACAAAATAAGGCTAATCTCACTAGGTAAAAATAATTCATCCCAAGTCCTCAATTAAGATTTCAAAAGCCAAGTAGTACTCAAATATCCAAGATTTCATCCATGAGTCAAACCTTAAGTTTTGGCAACCAAATTTAATTTATTTTCAAAAGACTCTAAAATGACAACAAGTTAACCTAGAGGGATACTTTTATTTTTACTCATGTAAAGAAAGGTGCTAAGAACACAAGACATGGTATTTACAATAACTCTATTTATTCATGTCATGTATCTTAAGCATTTATTCCCTAGAACCATGAAAATGTACTATGAGAAAAAAAACATGGTATTTACAATGAAGAATTTATTTGAATTTGAAAGTACCTACTTGAGAAAATTTATTGCGCATGCAAACTTGAAGTTATTCTTGCAAAAAGTAAGGAAATGGTATATACAAAGAAAAATGAGTGCAAAATTTAGTGAACTCCCCTTTCAAGTTGGGTATACGGCATCCATATAGTCCACTCCATCCACCTCTAGCTCCTTGACCTCTTCATGGAATTTCTTGAGCCGGTGGCCATTTACTTTGTACACTTGACTCGTGGCCTCCTCTTGAATCTCTACCACTCCATAAGGAAAAACATTAGTCACAAAAAATGGACCCTCCCATCTTGACCTCAACTTACCTTTGATCAATTTGAGTCTTGACTTGTATAATAGCACTTTGTCACCAATTTGAAATTCTTTGCTCACAATGTGCTTGTCATGAAATTTCTTAGTCTTCTCCTTGTAAATCCTTGAATTCTCAAATGCTTCCAACCGGATTTCTTCAAGTTCTTGAAGATGCAACTTCCTTTCTTCTCCCACCTTAGTAGCGTCAAAATTGCAAGCTTTAACTGCCCAGTATGCTTTATGCTCAATTTCCACAGGTAAGTGGCATGATTTCCCATACACAAGTCTATAAGGTGACATTCCAATGGGTGTCTTGTAAGCGGTGCGATATGCCCACAGTGCCTCTTCAAGCCTTTTGCTCCAATCCTTCCTATGAGGTCCCACAGTTTTTTCCAAAATTGATTTGACTTCTCTATTAGACACCTCGGCTTGTCCATTTGTTTGGGGGTGATAAGCAGTAGAAACCTTATGTACAACCCCGTACTTATTAAGAAGAGCCTTCATGTGCTTATTGCAAAAATGGGACCCTTGGTCACTTATGATTGCTCTTGGTATCCCAAACCTGCAAAAAATGTGTGACCTGACAAAACTCACAACAACAGATGAATCATCAGTCCTGGTGGGAATGGCCTCCACCCATTTTGAAACATAATCAACAGCTAAAAGAATATACAAAAATCCATAAGAAGCAGGAAATGGTCCCATAAAATCTATACCCCACACATCAAATATCTCACAATATAAAATAGTTTGTTGAGGCATTTCATTTCTAGCACTTATGTTTCCTGTTCTTTGACATCTATCACAACATTTACAAAACCTATATGAATCTCTAAACAGAGTGGGCCAGTACAATCCACATTCTAAAATTTTTCTAGCAGTCCTTTGTGGTCCAAAATGCCCACCACATGCTGAAGAATGGCAAAAAGTGAGTACAGAATGAAACTCATGATTTGGTACACATCTCCTAATGATTTGATCACTACAAAATTTCCACAAGTAAGGATCATCCCACACATAATATTTTGCATCACTTTTGAATTTATCCTTTTGAGCTTTCGAAAAGTGTGTGGGAAAAACATGAGCTACAAGAAAATTCACTAAGTCTGCATACCAGGGTGACTCACCATGCATCTGTAAAAGCTGCTCATCTCTGAAATCATCATCTATGGCCGTGGGATCTCCATCTCCCTCCAATCTGCTCAAATGGTCCGCTACTAAATTTTCCTTGCCACTCCTGTCTCGTATCTCCAAGTCAAACTCCTGTAGTAGTAGCATCCATCTAATAAGCCTTGGCTTCGCATCTGGTTTCTTCAGGAGGTACTTCAATGCTGCATGATCAGAAAACACAACAACATGAGAACACAATAAATATGATCTGAATCTATCTAAGGCAAAAACAATGGAAAGAAGCTCCTTTTCAGTCGTGGTGTAGTTGGCTTGGGCGGCATCTAGGGTTTTGGAGGCATAGGAAATGACATGTGGTGCTCCATCTACCCTCTGTGCTAATACAGCTCCCACTGCAAAATTAGAAGCATCACACATTAATTCAAAAGGTAAAGACCAGTCAGGTGATGTAATAATAGGAGCTGAGGTAAGAGCCTCCCTGAGCCTATGAAAAGCTTCCTTGCATTTTTCATCAAAATGGAACTCAACATCTTTCTGCAGAAGTCGTGTCAAGGGCCGAGCAATCAAGCTAAAGTCTCTAATAAATCTGCGGTAAAATCCTGCATGTCCAAGAAAAGCTCGAATATCCCGTACGCATACGGGGTAAGATAAAGAAGAAATAACACTGATTTTAGCAGGATCTACCTCAATACCTTTCTGAGAGACTATGTGTCCAAGAACTATCCCATGCTCTACCATAAAGTGGCATTTTTCAAAATTCAAAACAAGGTTAGTTTCAATGCAACGATGTAAAACCCTAGACAAGTTATTCAAACATGAATCAAAAGACGTGCCATAAACTGAAAAATCATCCATAAATACCTCCATGCAGTCCTCTAGCAACTCACCGAATATACTCACCATGCATCTCTGAAAGGTACCGGGTGCGTTGCAGAGTCCGAAGGGCATACGTCTATAGGCAAATGTGCCAAAGGGGCAAGTGAAGGTGGTCTTCTCCTGGTCCTCTGGATCTATGCAAATCTGAAAATAGCCTGAAAATCCGTCCAAGAAACAGTAGTGTGACTTCCCTGCCAGTCTCTCAAGCATCTGATCAATGAATGGTAGAGGGAAGTGATCTTTCCTTGTGACCTTGTTGAGTTTCCTGTAATCAATGCAGACTCTCCAGGAATTCTTGACTCTGGTGGGTACTAACTCATTACTTTCATCTGCCACCACGGTCACTCCAGATTTCTTAGGCACCACATGAATAGGGCTAACCCACTGACTGTCAGAAATAGGGTAAATGATACCTGCCTGTAGAAGTCTAGTCACCTCTTTCTTTACTACATCCAAAATAAGTGGGTTGAGCCTCCTTTGTGGTTGCCTCACAGGTTTGACATTTTCCTCTAAAAAGATCCTGTGCATGCAGATAGCTGGGCTGATACCTGGTATATCTGATAGTGTCCACCCAATTGCCTTTTTGTAGTGCCTCAGGACTTGCAATAATTTCTCTTCTTGTTCAGACTCCAAATGCTGTGCAATAATAACAGGAAAAGTCTGCTCCTCTCCTAGGTATGCATACTTTAAGTGACCTGGTAATGGCTTCAATTCACTCTGGTCCTCTTCAGTAGAAATAAGTGGTCCCTGGGGCTTAGTGCAATCCCCTACACTCTGAATATCAGTAAAAATAGGTGATCCTTGGGGCTCTGTGCAATCCCCTACACCTAAAAGAATGTCACCAGCTGGAAGTGTGTCTGAAATGTCTTCTGTAAAATCCTCAGTATCAGCAGTCAGTACTCTCTCAGCCTCCTCTGAATCTGTAGCTCCTCCAGAAAAATCATCTAGAAATCCCTCAGCCTCCAACTCAGTCTGCGCCAGCTCCTCTAGAATGTCCATGCTCATGATAGAGTGGTCCTCTCTTGGATGCTTCATGGTGTCAAAAAGGCTAAATTGTACAACCGTGTCTCCAATCTCCATAGAAAGTGTCCCGGCATATACATCAATCTTCGTTCTGGCCGTCTTCAGAAAGGGCCTGCCTAAAATAAGTGGAGAACGGTGTGCAAGGAAATCTCCCTCCATGTCCAATATGTAAAAATCAGCTGGGAAGATCAACTCTTTCACCTTAACAAGCACGTCCTCAATCATTCCGGCTGGGTGAGTCTGGCATCTGTCAGCCAGCTGAATCACTACTCCTGTAGGCTACAAAGGGCCTATGCCCAACATCTGAAAAACTGACCTAGGCATCACATTGATGGAAGCACCCAAATCTAACATAGCATCCTGAAATAAACTGCTTCCAATCTCACAAGGTACAGTAAAAACTCCTGGGTCTTCGCATTTCTGAGGAATTTGCTGAAATAATGCTGAAACATTCTTGCCCATGTTAACTAACTCATTCCCCTTCAACCTCTTCTTGTGAATGCACAAATCTTTGAGAAACTTAGCGTATTTAGGAATTTGCTTGATCATGGTAAGCAATGGCACATTCACCTGCACCTTGCTAAAAAGATTCTCAAGTTCTTGAAATTATTTGGCCTTCTCTTCTTCCACTTGCTTTTTGGCATGTATTCTCTGCTGTGGAAAGGGTAGAGGAACCCTAACATCATTCTCTTTGGCCGAAAATTGAGCTGCTGAATTCTGCTGCTCTGTCCCCTGCGTAGCAGCTGCTGTCCCATGCGTCTCGGCATCGATTTCTTCTCCGTTTGCCACCAAATTTGGAGGGTTGCTTGAGGATCGAGTTGGGAACGTGCTAGGGGTGGAATCAGCCAAATTTGAACTCATATCATTGCTGTTTTGGGCCGGAATTTGAGAAGCTGTCCAGTCTCCTGAAAATTCTGCTCTTGGACTCTTCGGAGACGTTGTAACTTTCCCACTTCTAAGAGTTATTGCGCTCACATTTCCCTTAGGATTTGGAGTTGTTTGTGAGGGTAATTGGCTTGACCCCTGAGCTTGCATTTGGTTTATCCCACTTGCTAGTTGTCCAAGTGTTCTCTCAATGTTTTGCAAAGTTGTATCCGTCCTTTGTTGGTGTTGTTGTTGTTGTAGCACTTGTTGCGTTAGCTCCTCTATCTTGTGTTGTTGTTGCTGCGAATTTGAACCACTAGAACTGCCATAGTTTGCATATGACTTGTGTGGGGCTGAATAGGTGGATGAGGGCTGCTGAAAATGGTGAAAACCTTGCTGGAAATTCTGCATTTGAGGCTGATTTTGCTGATCTTGATTCTGAATTGTCTGAAATGGCTGCTGAAAGTTTTGAAAACCCTGCTGCGAATGCTGGAATTGACTCTGGAAAGGTTGAAATCCCTGCTGGAAATTGTGATTTTGTGCAGGAAATTGCTGCTGTGAACTCTGCTGAAATTGATGTGTAGGTTGCTGAAAATGTTGGTATTGCTGTGGAGGTTGATTTGGCGGCTGGTAATTGCTAAAAGGTTGCTGGAATTGTTGTACAGTTTGGTATTGTTGCTGGAATGTGTCCTGAAACTGCTGGGAAGGCTGAAATTGATGCTGTAATGGTTGAGATGACTGCTGAAAATTTTGTGTAGGTTGCTGTGACTGCTGAAAGTTTTGATTTTGTGGCTGGAAAACATGCTGTGGCTGCTGTGAACTCTGAAATGCGGGCTGAATTTGATGATTTGAAGGTGGTTGTTGGTAAAAAGAGTTACCATACTTCAAATTTGGGTGGTCCCTCCAACCCGGATTGTAAGTAGATGAGTAGGGGTCATTTCTTCGTTGGAATGGAGCTCTAGCCAAAGCCGCAACCGATTCATCTTGTTGGAGATTTGGACAATGGTCCGAATTATGTTCTTGGCTTGAACAAATGCTACATACTCTTGTAACTTGATTTGGAAATGAAGTTGTTGTTGAATTTGAGGCTTGGTTCACATTGTTCGCTGCCATTTGCGTCACTAAAGATGCCAACTCCGTCAATTTGTTCTCCAACAAAGAGCTTTTGCTTTCTTTTTGTTCACTAGGCGACACTTGAGCTTCATGAACCCCTCTTGTAGTGAGTGCTCTACTCCCAAATTGTTGAGTATTCTCCGCCATGTTAGAAATGAGTACTCTAGCTTGCTCCGGAGTTTTATTCACCAAGGCTCCCCCTGCCGCCGCATCAATCATGCTCCTATCCATAGGTAATAAACCTTCATAAAAGTATTGCACAAGAAGTTGCTCACTAATTTGATGTTGAGGACAGCTAGAGCATAACTTCTTGAACCTCTCCCAGTAATCATAAAGGGACTCTCCAACCACTTGTTGAATGCCACAGATACTTTTTCTGATAATGGCGGTCCTTGATGCTGGAAAAAATTTCTCTAAAAATGCTCTCTTCATTTCAATCCAACTAGCAACATGTCCAGTGGGCAAATAATACAACCAATCCTTAGCAGCCCCAGTCAAAGTAAAAGGAAATGCTCTTAACTTAATGTCTTCTTCAGAAACGCCCTGAGGCTTCATAGTAGAGCACACCACATGGAACTCGTGCAAGTGTCTGTTTGGATCCTCCCCAGATAAACCCTGAAATTTTGGCAACAAATTGATAAGTCCCGATTTGAGCTCAAAACTCCCCCCTAGCTCTGGATATGCTATGCTGGAGTACTGAAATGCAGCATCTGGTGCTGCGAGCTCCTTCATGGTTCTCTGGTGGTCTGCCATGTCAATGCCTGAGTGAGTGCTGATAGTCTGAAATGGAGGGATATCTGTAGTCTCAGAAAGAATGGCCTGGCTCCTCCTGACTCTGAAGGTCCTCTCAATCTCAGGATCGAAATCTTCTAATTCAGCACCTAGAGACCTGGTCATAAAAACAGAACAAATCGCAGTAAAAGTGAATAAAAAGATAAAACAAATAAAATCAAATCAAAAGATATGACAATAAGCACAGAAACAAATCAAGAATGATATGAAATAAGTGCGCAAGCTAAAATCAAACAAGTCAACTAACAGTTCCCCGGCAACGGCGCCAAAAATTTGACGCACCCAAATATACTAGTTAATTTGTCACGAAATGTATGGGCTCATCAAATTTAAATATCAATGAAGTGCTGGAAACCCTTTTACAATCAAAATTATGGAAATGTAATATAGGGGCCACAGGTCGTATTTTTCTCGGGGATAGTTGTCTAGTTTGATTCAAACTTGTGTTTATGTATCGTTTTGTTTTGGGTTTCGAAATAAGTGATTGGGATTGGAATACAATCAAAATTGAAATTGTAATAAAAATAGAAGAATCTTAAAGTAATGCACTAAACAAGAAGTTGTATCTAAAGGGAAAACTCAACTAATGGAACCCTAATTAAAGCACTTACAAAGTTTTTATGGCAACTGTTTTCTGATTTCAAACACAAAAGAAATGCCAAGAAATAAAGTAAAAGCAGTTATGGACTTTTCGAAAACAAACTAGATGGACATAAGGAAACACATACAAAATTCATAAATTGAACAAGTATCAATGAACAACTTGGCAAGCTGACCGAATGCAATTTAGCACGCAACTATCACTGAAGTATTTGACAGGAATGGATGAAGAACCAGCTCACTTGGACACCAACTAAAGCAAAGAAAAGTAAAGCAGAATTAAAGGAATTGCAGTAATGAAATCAGAATTTTCAGAATTGTGATGCTCGCTAAGCTAATAACATGGATTCAATTGCAGAAAACCAAAACCAAGTTATATGTTAACTAAGCAAACACATATTGGACTCGAAGGCAGGAATTAATGATGAAAACCAGAGATAATTTGGCAAACAAGCAACCCTAGCAAATTCGAAAATCTGCAGAAATTTCAGATTTAAGAGTGGCACGCAAACTAACTTTGGGTTATGAAAAACTACAATTAAGTGCTGTTTAAACTAAACACTCTATCTACCTAATGCTAAAGCAAAGATTGATAACTAAGAACTCGGAAACAACTCAGAAAATCAAGAATCTGAGACAAACTCAGAAACTGAATGAAAATTTCAGAAATGAAATGGCACACAGCAGGGAAATTGGCACGCAAGATTTAACACTATGATTCAACTGAAATTTAACTCCAACTATCACCAAACAGGTTCCTAACTGACTGATCTCTAAGGTTTAAATCCTAATTTAGCTAAAACAACTCAGAATTACAGCTAAGATTGCTGGAAAGAAACTGCAAAAACAGAACATGCGCAGAATTTCGATTACAGCTACAAAACATGAAAACTAAACATCTAAGCTACACCTCAACCCCTCTCGAGCTCAAGAAATTCTTGGTTGTCAATCAAGAATCGGCTTCGAACCCCTAGGCTCAGCAAATCAGTGGACAATCAATTCTGAAATTGAATTTGCATCAAATCTGCGCTTGCTGAAATTTTCCATCCGATTTCTTCGTTCTCAATTGATGGAGCTGCGAGGACGATTTGGGAAACTTCTGAGATCACTTGAGAACCCCTACAAATGATTTGGAAGCTTGGAAATGGACTGTGGTTGAGAAGGAAGTGATCGGACTGAGGATTCCCGAAACCCTCAAGAAATCCCCTGTTCCAGCGCAATTGAGCAGAATTCTTCAAACCTTGATCACCAAAGACTCGATTCTCGATCTGGATTAGAAGATGAGGTGGTCACGCCTTCATGGAAGCAAAAATTTTGAAGAACGATGAAGAAACGAGGAAGAACGGCCCAAGAACAGTGGAGGCTGGCTGAAGACGCGACGAAGGTTTCGGCTGTGGAACATTTCCTTAAGTATTAACCAATGGACGGCTGTGATTGATTTGCTTCAATCCAACGGCTGATCTTAGTCCGATTTGAGCCAAACATTGATGATGAAGATCTGGGATCAGGATCTGCCTCGTGGTAGCTCGGATCCTCCAGATTTGCAACGGATGGTCCAGATCTAGCTAATCTTTGAATGGATGATCTAGAGCCCTCCAAGCTTGATCCAACGGTTGATTTAGCTCTGATTGTGATGAAACCTTCAGATCTTGATCAGGGTGCTTGATCAACCCTAGCCCTAGCTCGGATTGCTTCAGATCATCCCGGATGGCTCAGATCTAGCCGCTTCCGAATCGAACGGCCCAGATTTAATCATAATCTTGATAATCTGATCCGGGTCACTTCCGACTCGAATTTGACCTAATATGCCCTAGATCCTTGAACCTTGATGCCTACAAAAATTAAATCAAGAATTTAGTGGCCAATTAACTCAAATATATGTCATTTTGCATTTAAGTCCAAAATATGATTAAGTTCTAAAACCTAGGCAATTTCACAATTTTAGCAATAAAAACATAGATCAAACAGGGATTTTAGCAACTCAAATGATCAATAAAATGGAATCTATCAGTTGGATCATCATTTTTCTGGTTCACCTTCTTCTTCATTTGTCCTTTGATCATTTTGTATTGACTCTGGACCAATCGAACCAGCTCTGGATAGTTGATTCCATTGTCGTCAGACTCTGAGTCAGAATTTGACTCGGGTATCGGTTGCACCTTCTTCTTCTTTAGCTTTGCAGGGGGTTTTCCTGCAAAAAGAGCTAACCCTTTCATGACCATAAAGGCGTTAGTTTGTTCATGGAGTTCTAATTCAGAAAATGATTCATCTAATTTTATATCTGAATGGTTCCTAGATACCTTGTAAGCATCTACCATCGATGCCCACAACGAATTTCTTGGGAATGAGTTTAGGGTATACCTGATTAGATCATGGTTTTCTACCTTGTAACCTATCGTATGCAGACCGTTCATGATTTCTTGGATTCTTGCGTGTAGTTGAGCGGCTGTTTCACCGTCTTGCAGTTTGATTGTGTATAGTTTGTTGAGGAGGAGGTCTCTCTTGCTGATTCTTGTGTCCGACGTCCCCTCATGCAACTAAATCAACTTACTCCGCAGTTCTTTAGCACTGTTGAATGGGCCAACATGGTTGAGTTCTTCCTTCGTCAGTCCACACTGGAGAGTTTGAGTGGCTATTGCATCTACTTCTATCTGTTTCTTATCTACAGCGCCCCACTCAGCGTATCCTTGTACTTCACCTTGCGCGTTTTTTGGGATCTCTAGTCCAGACTGGATAATGATTCACATTTCTACCTGAGTTTTCAGGTGGACCTCTATTCTGCTCTTCCAGTAGGAAAAATCCTCACCGGAGAACAAAGGAGGGTGTGCGGTACGGTAGCCTTCTTGGATGGCTATTTAGAATTCCTGAAAAATAATCAAAAACAAAAAGACTTGTTCCAAGACTTTGTCTTGGATTAGTAGTGCGGTAAAAAAATTAAAAACAATTCAAGTGGTGTTGCACCAACCTCGAAGAATGAAGAAAAATAAAATATATTTTCTTTTAAAAAAATAAACAAAAAAATTTTGAAAAACTGCTCAGTTGGCGATTTCACCAAGGTTGAGCAACCTGCTCCGATACCACTTGTGGGATCGTTGTAATCGGTAGAGAGGGGTGAATAGTGATTACGTAAAATTTTTCGAAAAAATTAGAACACAACGAAAGATTTGAAATCACAATGCTAATACGTTTATTTTTACTTGGTTCGGAATCTTTGACGGTTCCTACTCCAAGGCCCACTGTCCTTGACCGTTTTCGTTGGGCAATTTTATAAGTCGAAAAATTATTATAAAAATTGTAAGTTGAGTACAGAATTTGAACAACGAAAAATATACCAACGACGCCTGAAGGATCGCAGAATGTCTCGGGTGGCGTGTCGTCGATCTTGATTGTTTGTAGCGTGGAAGAACTCGAGCACGGAAGAATTCTGATGAGCGTTGGCGTGCTTGAGTTGCAAGAAGGCTTCTTTTCGTAGAATGGAATTGATGCTAGAAAGCAAGGGGTGAAGCCCCTTTTATATAGGGTTCTCGGGCGCCAGAGGCATATGGGGCGCCTGACACGTGTCGCGAATCCGACACATCCTTATCCGCTGACTCGGCCAAACTCCTATCTTCTGATCATGGGCGCCTGGGACTCCTGGGGCGCCTGATGGCTCATGGGTGCCTGAGTTGCTGACGTGGCAACCTGCTAGCTCAGCCAAACTCACCCGCTGGAAACACAGCTATCTGGGGCGCCTGAAAACTATCAGGCGCCTGGCTTCCCGGGCGCCTGACTCCTCTCAGGCGACTGGGATGCAGTAGTAAGGAACTCTTCACTCCTGCAACCAGGATTAGTCCAAGAACAATATATAATATAAATAATTGAATGAATCACAGCCGGAGCTGTCTTGGTTCTGACTTTGGATTTCAAAGAGAAACCCTAGGTCGAACCGACGCCTACTGTTCCCTCTTTCGGGAAATGCGTCCTCACCTACTCCTCTCGGGAGAAGTTACCTTTTGCTAATCGGCTCCTCCGTTAGACTTTTTCTCGGCTTCCGAGACTGCAGGATCTCGAGACGTTCGTTCCTCGACCCACCTCTACATCTGTCCACAACTCTTGCTTGGCTAAGACTTCTGCCGAATCTTCCGAATCAGGACTTCGTTGTCCAGTCCTCGACCAGGACTTCGTTGCCCAACCCTCGGCCAGGTCTTCTTGCCCAGTCCTCGACCAGGACTTCTTGCTCAATCCTGCAGGTCAAGACTTAGTGCCTAGGTGAACTAGGACTTTCCTGCACACTTGATAAATTCATTTGATAACAATACATACTTAACTTTGAAGCCTTTGCCATTATCAATACCAGGTTTGATCTGGTGCTTCCGGCACCAACACTGGTGACTTTTGGACTGATCCCAACCCGGTATAGGAGCTCCTCGTAGGAAACTAGGAGGGGTCCATGGAACTCCATCCCAGTCAGAATACTTCTGGCCCGCTGGTATCCTGGATCTCTTTGGAAATCGCCTAGGTCAGGTGGCGAAGGTAGATCCTCACGCCAATGTGTTGACAAAATGGGCGCTCGGTGAGTTGGATGAAGAAAAAGTGCTCCTTCTATCCCTTATTGGAGGAAGGGAGGTTGCCAATGAATTTCTGGCTTGGACGGGCGTGAAACTAAAGGCCCCCTTAAATGCTAAGTTGGGAAGGATGAAATAGTGGAAGGAACGGGGATGTCAAGGGTGTGCTGAATAATTTGAAAAGAATGAATGTCCCGCCCATCTGGACGAAGGAAATATGATGCAAAGGCACATCAAAATATTGGGAGATGTCCATGAAGAAGGGAGGGATTGGAAAACAGAGACCGAATTCTACCTGCCCTATGATAAAGGTGAAAAAACCTAAGGGAGACTCTACGGAGGACTATTCAAGGCTAGGAATCCTAACCTCTAGGTCCGTCAGAATGTCGTAGGCCTCATAGGTGGCTTTCAGAGTGGCGAACGTAAGCTTCGACGAATTGGCCTCATACCACTCTGGATGATAATCCCTCTCCTCTTCGGGCTTTCCCTTATTACCCTGGTCTCTCTTCCCTTTTCCCTCCTTGATCATATCCTCGAATGAAAGAGGGAGAAGAATATGTTGTCGGTGCAAAATGCACCCAAGTCAAACCTGTGTTTTGATAATGGCAACAGAGGTCAAAAGTTAAGTCTTACTTGTTTTCTAATATGTTACTCAAGTGTGCAGAGACAAAGCCCTAGCGAGGGACTGCTAGGCAACTGGCGAAGGACTGCCAGTATCCAAGCCCTAGCGAAGGATTGCTAGGCAACTGGCGAAGGACTGCCAGTATCAAAGACCTAGCGAAGGACTGCTAGGCGCCAGGCGAAGGACAGCTTGGGACTGAAGCCCTAGCGAAGGAATGCTAGGCACCGGGCGAAGGACAGCTCGGCGTCCAAAGACCTGACAAAGGACCATCAAGCAAAAGTCCAACCAGAGGAACGATTAGCATTAGGTAAATTCTCCCGAGAGGAGTAGGTGAGGACGCGTTCCCCGTCGAGGGAACAGTAAGCGTCGGTTCGACATAGGGATCCATTTTGGAGACTAAAGTCAGAACCAAGACAGCTAAGACTGTATAATCTAATAATTTATTATGTTTTGGACTAACCCTGGATGCAGGACCGAAGGAACGTGTGTCTGCAGCTCAGAAAGCCTTAAAGGAGTGAGGCAATGGCTGAGTAAGGCGCCCGGAGTGTCCCGGGCGCCCCCAAGGTGCATACAAAACAAGTCAAGTTAAAAAGGCTTCGAAAAGCTGCTGGGCGGGGCGCCCCCGTGCTCCCGGGCGCCCCCGCTGCTCCCGGGCGCCCCCATGCGCAAGCCTCGATCCAGAAGCTAGCAAAGCGCAGATAACACTTTGACCCAGTCAATCTGGGCGCCCCGAGCGCTCCGGGCGCCCCGGTCAAAGCTGATCTCGAAGATAAAGGGATCAGACGCTGACCGAGACTTTGGCGGATCGAAGGACATGTGGGGGGGCGCCCCCGACGTCCCGGGCGCCCCCAGGCCCTATATAAAGGGCCCTCGACCCCAAGCTTCGGACATCAATTCACTCAACGCCTCAAAGCTCTTCTGCTCTCACGCCTTGCTCCGGAAACTGCCCAACTCGAGCCGACGACGTCCCGCTGCTCCGAAAAAGTTGATCTACTCCGGATGTCGGTAAAAGAAGAGCCTCCTTTTTAATTGTTAAAGTTTACTGCACTTACTCTATATTGAAATCTGTAAACTGTTTTTTGCACCACATATAGAATTGCCCAAAGTAAACGATCAACGATCGTGGGCCTTGAAGTAGGAGTCGACACAGGCTCCGAACCAAGTAAAATCGACTGTGTCTCTGTGTTCTTTTGTTTATTTCCGCTACGCATTCTCTTTTCAATTCCGAAAAATGATTTCCGATATTCACCCCCCCCCTCTATCGGTTCTCTCGATCCAACATATGTAAGGTGAAAGGAACTTACGTGTGGAGAAGAAACCCTAGCGAAAGAAGAAGCTAGTAGACAGCAGCGGGATACACGAGCTTTGATAATCGACAATACAAGAAGACGGAAGGACGCATTCGCCTCCCCTTTTTATAGAGAAGAAGTCGCCCTCTTATGGACAATAGGGGCATAGCACATGGACGGTGATGACTGCCCATCTCGAGGCGTCGTCCTTCATTATTGCCATCAGTTGGTATAGCCCTATGGTGCATATCAGAAAGAGATCATGAAGAAAAGATCTGGACACGTGGCAAGGCCATATTTGCTGATGTGTTTCCTCGCCATTAAGATACCCCATGCGCTTTTAATGGGTGATAGACAGTTATAATTGTCGGTCTTCGAAACTCGCAGGGACTTTTGGACTAATTCAAAGGATCACCTCGAGCTGAGGGATGAATGATTCGATTCCTCGAACCTGACAAATCACCTAGAGAAAAGGAATGGCAATATGGACCCCACAAATACGTAGTTTCCTCTCATTATACTACCAGCCTAATCAGTCAGCCACACTGTAAGTACCCTTAGTTAGTTTTGATGTGATCAACCGTTTTAAGTTAGGTCCTGGTGTATTTAATCCCTATGCTAAGTGTGAAGGAGCTTAGGTACGGAGAAGTCAAGCGTAAGACGTAGCGGACGAGAAGGATTGTGCGGGGAAGTGAGTCGACGGGCTCGGTACAATCCGAGAGACGCAGAGGCTGCGGAAGAGTACACCGGTGAAGCGAGAAGGACGCGCATGGTGTCCGAGGGACGAGAAGCCGAGAGGAAGGATGATCGAGGGGCGAAAGGTCGGAGTCGGGTTCGAGTGAGCCTAACTCCGGTTGGCCGGAAATCACCCAGAAAATGAAGAACCAAAAGACTAGTCAGTTTGACTAAGTCAAACCAGGTGCCTGAAAAAAAAGAGATTTATTTGTTGCTAAAAAGATTCGAACTTGAAACCCTCACTAATCACATATCTCCATACTTACCGATTGGGATAGTCGACAATGTAAATTAATTTTTGCGAGCAGAAGATAAAGTCAATGAGCTGTTGCGAGCAGAAGACAAAGTTTTAATTAATCTTTATCTCGTAAAGGATAACTTTATCATTTAATCAGATCCAATTGATGCAGTTTAATCCCATCCAAGATCAACCGTCCAGATTACATCCATAGATCAACGACCAAGAGAAAATTCATCAAAAATCAACAATTCAGATTTATTCTCTTAGGCTATAAATATGCTTAGAGTTTTAGCTTTAGAGATAATTCAATTCATTCTTGTAAAATCTCTAAAAGTCTAGTATGCTGTTGTTGTAAGGCTTCTCTGCCACAAGAATATTTTTATTGAGCGTCCACTGCCTTGGAAGTAACGTTCTTAGTTACTACCAAGTATTTTAAAAGATGAGTGCCTTCCATTTTAATTTTTTTTTACCATCAATTAACCCCCCTCTAGCTGGTCCAACCCGATCCAACAAGTGGTATCAGAGCAAAGGTCGCCACACAAGGACTAACCACTGACTGCGGTAATTTTGAAAAAATGGTTGGAGTCATAATCTACCCGCCGAAGTTGGAGGGGGAGTTCGCGATGTGGAAGTGTCGAATGCAGGTATTTTTTTAAAACTGATATTGAACTGCTACTAATTATGAAAAATGACTTTTCAGTTCCTAAAGACAACAATGACAAGGATAAAGAAATAGAGTCGTGGACCAAGAAGAGGCAATCAAACCTTGTAGCAAACGGCAAAGCTGAATTTCATCTACTAGCCGTTCTTCCCGCGCAAGAAGTCAACCACATCGAGAATTACAACTCGGCAAAAGTGCTATGGGAGAAATTCATAAAATTGCATGAAGGTACCTCAGAGGAAAAACTGATGGCCACCCGGGATGAGTCCGCGTCAGAAGAGTCGAAAGGTCAAGAATATGCGGGACTTGCGTTGATGGCAAATCATCAAGAAGGGAGCACCGATGAAGGGGGAGAGACGTCAGAAGAAAGCGACGATGAAAGAGGAACCTTGCTTTTCAAAAACAACCCGGTAAGTGAGGTTTGTTTTCTTTCTCATGATCAGTTGTATGCAGGAGTTAAAGCCTTGCTCAAATCTAATTGTAGATTTGAAAAAGAAAATTTGAAATTAATAATGAATTGACACTTACATCTTCTTCTGAAATTTTGAAAAATGAAAATGATATTTTGAAAAACTTAGTGCAAAAATTACAACTTGATATTGCATATTTACGCCAAAAGCTTTCCTGATAATTTAAATAGGTATTTTAAAAATCATAAGGGTCAATTTAAAAAGGTGCCCAAAAGCTATATTCAGCCTAAGTTTTTAATTAATCCAGTAGACAGGAACTTATTTTGGGTTCCTAAATTTGTATTAAACATATAAGTTTTTTTGTTGAGCATAATTTTTTCGAATTTTTCGAATATTTTTTGTTTTTATGATTTTTTGCTCAAAATTTAAAATTAAAATTTTAAATAGATAAAAAATTTCGTTCATAGATCCAATTTTTCATGATTCAGATATAGTGGAAAGAACTCATTATTTTTCGAAACCTTTTTTCAATTTTTCAAACAAATTTTAATCTTCAAAAACTATTATCTATTGGGTTTTCATTTATTTTTCAGACATGATGAACGAATTTAAAGCTCAAAATTTTTTTTCTCCCTATTTATGTTTCCCCATTGTTTACTGTGATCAAAGGGGCTAAGGTTCAGGGGGTGATAGTTTTTTTTGCATAATCTTACCTATTCTATTTTTATGCTTAAACTATTTAATTTTTTTTTGATGTGATCAAAGGGGAGGAATAGTGTTATGTTAAGGGGTAGACTTTTAATTTACACTAAATTTAAGTATTTTTTTGAACATACATTGTTTACATTATTATGCATGTTTTCTTATTTTTGTTTACTCTAACTTATTCGGATTGATGCACATCAAAAAGGGGGAGATTATAAGTACCCCTGGTTGGTTTTGATGTGATCAACCATTTTAAGTTAGGTCCTTGTCTATTTAATCCCATGCTAAGTGTGCAGGAGATTAGGTACGGAGGAAGTCGATCGTATGACATAGCGGACGAGAAGGATTGTGCGGGGAAGTGAGCCGACGGGCTTGGTACAATCCGAGAGACGCAGAGGCTGCGGAAGAGTACACCGGTGAAACGAGAAGGACGCGCATGGTGTCGGAGGGACGAGAAGCCGAGAAGAAGGATGCTCGAGGGGCGAAAGGCCGGAGTCGGGTTCGAGTGAGCCTAACTCCGGTTGGCCGGAAATCACCTAGAAAATGAAGAACCAAAAGACTAGTCAGTTTGACTAAGTCAAACCAGGTGCCTGAAAAAAAAGAGATTTATTTGTTGCTAAAAAGATTCGAACTTGAAACCTCACCAATCACATATCTCCATACTTACCGATTAGGATAGTAAACGATATCAATCAATTATTGTGAGTAGAAGATAAAGTCAATGAGCTGCTGCGAGCAGAAGACAAAGTTTTAATTAAACTTTATCTCTTAAAGGATAACCTTTATCCTTTAATCAAATCCAATGGATGCAGTTTAATCCCATCCAAGATCAACCATCCAGATTACATCCATGGATCAACGACCAAGAGAAAATTCATCAAAAATCAAAAATCCAGATTTATTCTCTTAGGCTATAAATAGTCTTAGAGTTTTAGCTTCAGAGATAATTCAATTCATTCTTGTAAAATCTCTAAAAGTCTAGTGTGCTGTTGTTGTAAGGCTTCTCCGCCACTAGGAGATTTTTATTGAGCGTCCACTGCCTTGGAAGCAACGTTCTTAGTTGTGACCAAGTATTTTAAAAAATGAGTGGCTTCCATTTTAATTATTTTTACCGTCTATTCATCCCCCTCTAGCCAGTCCTACCCGATCCAACACACACTTCCTTTGATTAGACTTGAAGGGGGACTTGTGATAGAGATGAGCATTTCGGGGTGGACACGTGACACGAGGAAGCTACGTGGTAGGGCCCGCTGAACCAGAGCTCCGAGGTTAGACCGAGACTATCTCGGGAGAATGGACCAGAGCCCTGAGGTCAAACTAGCAATCGGACTCCCGAGACTACCTCGGGAGAATGGAAGAAAGCCCCCAAGGTCAAACTGGGAATCGGGCTCCGAAGACTATCTCGGGAAAGTGAATGAAAGCTCTGAGGTCAGCTCGGGAGACGAGGCTCCGAGACTAACTCGGGAGAGTGGAGCCCAAAGTTCAACATAGGAGTTAGAAAGCCCATCTTCATGTAGTCGTTCCTCTTTCAAGAACAGAAAAATCATCTGATAATTATTGCCCGCAATGCATGGCAATCAAGGCCTTATTGATCGCAGCGGTCGTTACCAAAGGATAATATCTATCAAGTAATCGATGATTAAGGGACATGGAGGTGAACATGGGGACACTTGTCACCAAGACCTCGGATATATAAGATGTCTCGGCATCCAGGTAAATGGGGTAAGCTTTCCGAACATAGAGAAAACTTTGATTCCTCGTTGTCCTTAGAAAAGAGATAAGATTCCTGACTTGAGTGTTAAAGTGGGCTCCATCGAAAAATCATCCAGTATGTTCCCTTTAACGCTCGTGTTAATCTGGCAGGGCGTGAGCATCATCTCCTCTTCATCGTCTTCGTGGGCTACGCTTTGGTGACTCGTCGTCCCCGTTGCTCACTTCTAGAACATTGAGTTAATGTTTAATTAAGTTAAAAAAAATTAAATTACATTAAAGTCTAATTATAATGAAATTTTAATTAACTTAAAGTTTGATTAAAGTAAAATTAAGGATAAAGTTTAATTAAGGTAAAATTTTAATTAAAGTTGAATTAAAGTGAATTTAAAGTAATATTTTAATTAAAATTAAAGTTTTAATGAAGGTGAATGTTAAAGTTTTAATTAAAGTAAAATTTTAATTGGAGTTAAGGTAAAATTTTAATTAGAGTTAAAGTTTTAATTAAGATAATTTTAATTGAAGTTAATGTTTTAATTAAGGTAAAAATTTTAATTAGAGTTAAGGTAAAATTTTAATTAGAGTTAAAGTTTTAATTAAGGTAAAATTTTAATTAAAGTTATGGTAAAATTTTAATTAGAGTTAATGTTTAATTAAGGTAAAATTTTAATTAAAGTTAAAGTTTTAATTAAGGTAAAATTTTTAATTAGGGTTAAGGTAAAATTTAAATTAGAATTAATGTTTTAATTAAGGTAAAAATTTAATTAAAGTTAAAGTTTTAATTAATTTTAAAATTTTAATTAGAGTTAAGCTAAAATTTTAATTAGAGTTAAAGTTTTAATTAAGGTAAAAATTTTAATTAGAGTTAAGGTAAAATTTTAATTATCGATAAAGATTTAATTAAGGTAAAATTAGTGTTGCAGTTTTAATTATGGTAAAATTTTAATTAAAAGTAAAGTTTTAATTAAGGTTGGAAGACAATAAGAATTTAAATTTTGTTGACCTTAATCAACTCACCTAGTCTAATATTATCAATCAGACTAATCATATAATTTTGTGAAATGAATTGAGTTAATTTTGGAAAGTTAATTTGACCTTTTGTTATATTTAGGTTTGACAAGTAGTAATTTTAATATGCATTTCGAAAATCGGTTTCTAGGTCTTGGCGAGGCATAGGGACATTCTTGGTTATCAGAGCAACGACCCTTTCCTAGACAAAGCCTTTTAATAAACTTATACTTTGAACTTACTCTTTGAAAAACCCTAGTCTAATTAGTCTAGGATGTGGCAAGGTAACTTCGGCTAGTTCCACTGAGTTAAATAAAACATATAGGGTATGTCTTACCCTACCTGACTTCTTAGACTGACATTCCTAGCAATGTATCATCTCGCCCCACCCTGGTACTAAGTAGATCAAGTGTCAAATTAACTTTCAAGTCTAGTCCTAATTACCCTAATGGCTAAGGGTTGATTTTGAGGTACTAACTAATTTGGTGTTTCCCCCTGAATTGTAGGTAGGGTGTTTTGGGTTAATATAGTGGATGTCCTTTTTAGGGACATAATATTGGTTTTGCCCTACTTGTTTTGTTAGGAAAGCTTTTGGGACCCATGCTTTTCTTAGGTTCTTGTGTGAGTGGGTAAAGGAAACAAAAGATCTCTAAGCTGATCTTGTTTTGTATCCTATCCCAGATTTATTGTAAACATCCTTCTAAGATCCAAGAATTAGGTCAAGGTTCTTGGATCTAGTTATGAAAGTTTCTAGAAATCCTTAAGTTTTTGTATTTCACCTTTTAGGGTGGAGTTTTCATTTTCAAGTTTAGTAGACTTTTCAGATTGCTTTTCATCAATTGATTTGTTGTTAATAATTTGCTCCTTATGGTCTTGATTTTCCTTAAGGAGTTAATCAATCCAAGATTCAAATGCAGTTAATTTTCTATCTAAACAGGAAATGATTTTTAAAAACTTTACATTTAATAATTCCTGTACCTTGGTCGAGCCGTTAGAAAAGAGTGCGGACTTGTGGCTTGACTCGTATTCGGACTCTTCATCTTATTCTGATTTTGACTAAGGTCTAGTTTTCATTAGTGTCAGGTAGCTGGAATTCTTTAAGGCTTCTCCATCTGACGTCAAAGGAGGTCAATCTCATCCCTTGAACCCTCCTTTTGTTGGTGCTTGGATGGCTAGAGGGGGGGTGAATGTATCCAGACACAAAACTTAGCTCTTTTCAAAGTTTCTGCACTTTAATTGTTAGCAGCGGAAGAAAAAACAAAAGCAGAAAAAAATAGCAATAACTAAATAGACAATCACAAACGCTAACAATGAGGATTTACAAGGTTCGGGGATAACTTGCCCCTACTCCTTGGCGTGCCCGTAAGGTGTGCGATCCCTTGATCATCGGCAAATCAAGCCCCGAAAAATCCGGATATCAAATCCTCCTTCTCGGTGGAGAAACCTCTCCACACAATGTCTCAACAAAGAGATATAAAATGAAAGAACGGAGACAACCAGCAAACTTACAGAGCACAAGCGAAGGAGAAACGTCTACAAAGCAATACTCACAACCCAGCACAACCTCGGCAAGAGCCTTCACTCAGCTCTCCCTTGTCTGCTTGTTGATCGCCTTGCAACGCTATTAATCCTTCCAAGTGCTCAAGTCGCAGCAACAACAGAACTCTCAAGAGTATGCTTCAAGGTGAAGGATGAATCAGTGTTGTCGCAAGAAAAGATTGGATCAAAAGTTCTGCTGAGGCTTCTTCGCTACCAAGCTCTTAAGCCTCTACCCACTGATCGCCAGGTCACAGCCACCAGACGCTCCTTTGCAGCACACTAACTCCCCATCTGCAACTGCCCAGCTACCACTGAGCTCTCCTGGACTCCCAGAACCCTCTCCAGTTGAGCCCCAGCCGAGCCCCAGGTCAGTTGCCAGCAGCGCCAGCGTCCGTTGAAACCTGAGAAGGAGAAACAGCCAAACCTGATACATGGAAAGAACCCAGTTGACCCTCCTTCAATGATTGAAATCATCCCTGTCACCTGCACACTTAATCAGAGGTTTAGCAAATGAAATCAAACTTGCATCAGTAATAGCAGAGAAAATCAGAGCGAAATCAGTAGTGTTCAGAGCGCGATCAGAAGTCTGACAACGTATTTGAAATAAAGTTCTCAGCTACTGATCGGTCCCCAGACCGATCAGAGAGGACCCTGATCGATCACCGGACCGATCAGGGTAAGCCTAGACCGATCAGGCTCCAGCCTGATCGGTCCCCAGTGAGAATCCTGGGATCACGAACTCATATATGATCGGTCACCATGACCGATCAAGTACTGGGGATCGGTCACTAGACCTATCCAACAACTGAGCACAGAACCTTCAGCTTCGCATCTCACACAACCAGATCGGTCACCCGACCGATCAGGTCACTCCCTGACCGATTAGGCTCCAGTCTGATCGGTCCAGGTGAGAAACCTTGCGACAATTTGATCGGTTACACTGACCGATCAAGGGTCTCTGATCGTTCACCAGAACGATCAGAAGCCAAACAGAAGCTGAACCAAAAGCTTCTGTTCTCTCCCTGATCGGTCACCAGACCGATCAAGAGCCGAACAAAAGCCAAACAATGTTTCTGTTCTCTCCCTGATCGGTCACCAGACCGATCAGACTTCTATGGATCGGTCACCAGACCGATTCACGACCGGGAGTTCGTGCCAACTCCCTGATCGGTCACTAGACCGATCCAGCCAAGGCCAACTCCACCATAAGTCAAGAGAACGGACTTCCTAGCCTTCTCTGACTCGTGCTCCGTCCCCTGGACCAAGACTCCGTGCCCAGCTTCACTCACTGGGACTTCGTTCAACCTAACATCCCAAGCTTGGACCTCACCTAGCTTCCCAAGCTAGGACCTGGCTTCACTCACCAGGGTTTCATCCAACCTAGCTTCCCAAGCTAGGACCTGACTTCACTCACCAAGGTTTCATCCAACCTAGCTTCCCAAGCTAGGACCTAGCTTCACTCACCAGGGTTTCAGTCAACCTAGCTTCCCAAGCTAGGACCTGGCTTCACTCACCAGGGTTTCAGTCAACCTAGCTTCCCAAGCTTGGACCTGGCTTCACTCACCAGGGTTTCAATCACCTGGCTTCACTTACCAGGACTCCGCATCACTCACCGGGATTTCAACCTAGCTTCACTCACTAGGATTTCAATCACCTGGCTTCACTCACCAGAACCCGGCTTCACTCACCGAGAGTCGTGCCTAGTCCCCGACCAGGACTTAAACCAGACTCATCTCATTAACCTAAACTAAAATCGGTGTCAACACCAAAACAATAATCAGGGTCAGACTGCATCAACAATCTCCCCCTTTTTGTTGTTTGACAACCCAATTTTAAGTTTAGGAATTGAAATTAATTGTATCAAATTTCACTATCGTAGGAGAATTAGTATCCTCCCCCTACAACAGTTATACTCATAAACATTCTAAACTTAACTATGCATACTCTCCCCCTTTGCCAAACACCGAAAAGGGTGTAGACTGGTTGTTAAGTTCTAAAAATTCCTCCCCCTCAACCTAGGGGTCTCCCCCAAAAACAAACAAAGGATATGAATAATTTTGAAGGCATATGAACACATATGATAAAGGTAAAGCAGGATATAACAATCATACGAATCATATGAACATGGAAGTGAACAACCTAAACATAAGGTAGTACTCATAATAGCATAAAGTCAGATAGTCATAACAATCAGATAGTCAAATAGTCGAAAACATCAAAACGTCATAACAGTCAAAGCAACCATAAAGTCATAACAGTCAGATCACAAATCATGAGAGCAAGATCAACGTCAGAGTACAGCCACAATCAATCCTCAGCTGGGGGGGTCATCAGCCTGCATGGGGTCATAAGTCGTGTCATCGTTAGGTAGAAAAGACCCCCGGGGCAGTGCTACTGGAGGGCACAGCTCCAGGAAATGTTGACTGGTAAGGATGACCAGTGGTCCACATGCGCCACTCCTCGAACCATGACTGCTGCTGGGCAAGCATCGCAGAAACCCGCGCAACAGTCGCCCGCTGATCGGCACGTAGCCCAGAGATCTCAGACCTGACATCCTGCCGCCAAAGCTCCGAAATATGAAGTCCATGATGGACAGTCTACTCCAGCTCAGCAATATGCCAGCGGAGGTCAGGATCCGCCTCGTAGTAGTCTCCCGCGGTAGCAGGAGCATCATGATGTCCAACCTGGTCTGCAGCTCCTGGAATATGTGCGACTCTAGGTAACTCCCCTAATCCTCGACCATCCTTCCATCTATGACCATGAGGTCCGACAACAATGCCAGACTTGACGAACGAGCATCGGCCAAGTCTGCAGTCCTGCCGAACCATCGGCACGATCCTGCCCTTAGTCACATCAATACCGACTGCCTGAAGCCAGTTAGTAATGATGTGCCCAAAAGGCATGTAGATGGTCGGACGGTCGATTTGGCTATAGAAGATAATAGAGAAATATATGGTCGTCACAATGTCAAAGTCTAGCTGCCAATGCATCCCGTAGAGCATCAAGCAGTGAAAGGAACGAATCTCTGCTAGGGGCTTCGAGGTAATAGGCACAAGACAGTTGATTATAATTTTGAAAAGAACATAATCAGGTGGGGATAGGCTGAGCGCAGCAAACGCGGGGAAATCACCGGCAGGCGCACCGAGAACCCCCGGCCTGGGATGGCCGAAAAAAATACTCATAAATAGAGTCAGGGGTGACTCCATCGAAAGGGGTCGATATAGGATTGTGAACATATGGGAAGAGCGGAAAGTCATTGTTGGATCGTCGATAGGCTAGAAAGGTAGTGAAAGAGGATAAATCAAACTCAAGGTTGGTTCGGGTGACTCGAGTCCTATACCCCGTACCTTCGCCACTGACAAGGTTGTTATAAAACTCAGAAACCAAATCAAAATTGATTGGCCGCTCAAGAAAAAGAATGGATCCCAGTTCGTAAAACTTAATGATCTGTCGCACTGACGGACAGTGTTCGTAAACAAATGCTCGGTCCACAGTTCAACAAGGTAGGAGTTTGAAAGTGCGACTGTGAAAGGCCAATTCAAAATGAGCATTGGGAAATCTGGCATTAGAAGGAGGTTGGGATCTAGCCGTGGATCGTGAGGTACCCTCAGCAGGTTCTTTACCCTTGGGAGATTTTCTAAACATTTGATGAAAGGTCAAAGGCAATAAATTGAATCAAGACATACACAACAATTTGATCAAAGGAAAGGAAAAGGGGCACGACAACAAATTGAAATATGGGATTAATCAGTGAAGTGAACACACAAGTTTGATCATGTAAGTTTGATAGGGTTAGGTCATGGCAACCACATCACAATACCAATATAACCAAAAGATCAATGGGATTGAAGGTAGGGCACGACACAACAAATAAAATCCATGATTAGTTCACAAAATCACAGTTCATGAGATAGTCATCAAAGAAAAACCGCAATAATGATAAACACACTCACTTGGGTGCCATCGAGTGAGATTTGCTGAAAGAAATACTTTCTGAAAGTTTGCGCAAGAGGAGATCTGAACGCAGGAGATGAGCTCAACCATCTTGAGCAGGAGAGAAGCTCGACAGCTTGTGGAGACAACACAGAGTGCTGCACAGATGGCTCGCTTGAGACAACACAGAGGACTCAAGCTCAAACTCGCACCAGCAGATCTCGCTGAACACTCAGAGAGCTCACCCGAAGGAAGAAAAGAGAGAACGCTAGAACTTGCAGGAAGAAGATGCTCAGGTTGAAGGGTCGGCTAGGGGTTGGAGGTATAAGGGTAGAGAGTTAATAGGTTGGTAGACCAATCCACCAAGAAAAATTTAATGCGATCGATCGATCGACCGTTCTATCTAGGAACGCCCAAACCGATCAGAAAACCTCCTGATCGGTCTGGCTGGGTCTTGATCAGTCTGATGATCGATCAGGGAGGCCCCTGATCGGTCTGTCGATCGATCAGTGAGTGAACAGAGAGTTTGCGAGAGTTTTCATGACCCTTCTGATCGGTCTGTGGACCGATGACCAAGGTGGCCAAAACGATATGTGGACCGATCAAATCCAGGATAGAATGATTTTGGTGATTTTCTCGCAGAATTAGTCGATCGGTCTGCATGACCGATCAGGCCAACCCCTGATCGGTCCGGTGACCGATCAGGGAGGTCCCTGATCGGTCTGTGGATCGATCAGGGACCGAACAGAAGGTTTTGAGCCTTCTGTGAGCTTACGGATCGGTCTGTGGACCGATCAGCCTATTGGGACCGGGTGCATGTTGACATGGATGCGAGTTCGTAATTTTAAAAATAATTACGTGCAGCGGAAGGTTTAGCATAAATAATTTCTCAAATTATTTAACCACACATCTAAGCATGCAATTTTATCTTGTGTAGACATGATCATATATTTAAAATTTTTTAGAAACGTAAACTAATTTACGTATTACCTCGCATAACTCGAAGGAAGGGACGAGATCCAACCGTAAGCGTCCCTTGGAAGCTCCGCCTCTATTCGCGTCCACGCCGAGTATCTTCGGGATGACTTCGCAAAGCCACGAGTTTCGTGTTCTCGAGAACTACTAGATTCTCCGAGAACGCGATGAGAAAAACCAAGAGAGAAGTCGGAAGACTAACCACAAAAGGATGACCAGCTGGTGCTCCTTCTTGGGGCTGGTTGGCGCACGGCAAGAAGGGGAGAAGAGAAGGAGAGAAAGAGAGGGAGAGAGCCTATGCCTTCATCACTTCGATTATTTTCCAAGCCTTGCCTTGGGTCCTTTATATAGTGGCCTCTCAACCATCAAGCCTCTCAAATATGGAATAACTTATTCCATCATGCCAAGTTTGATTTTATATCATGGTTAAAATCATATTTTAATTCATGATAAAAATCAATCAAGTCTCTTCTCTCCTATGGAATAAATTTCCTTATCATGGTAAATCAAACTATGATTGATTTTATAAAATAAACCAATCCATGATTCATTTTAATTTTCATGAAAAATAAACCAAACCTTGATTTATTATATAAAAATTTATATCATCCATAATTTTATAAAACAAACCACACTTGGTTTATTTTATAAATTGAACCAAAAAACTTGGTTCTCTCCCTTTGTTGTGGCCGGCCAAGCAAAGAGGATGGAGGCCCTCTTTGGCCGGATCATCCAAGCCAAGCCCCAATGAATTAAACATATTTAATTCATCTATTAAGTCTTCAAAAGACTTAGCCATTTTACGCTTTCGATGCGTCTCTGAAAAATTCAGATTCGACTTATCGTTTGGCTTAACCAAACTTAATCTCTCTTGATTGGAAAATCTAATTTTCAACTCGTTTTAAATCCCTCGGATTACTCGTAGTGCATGTGACTAAATAGGTTTTCGATTTATGTTGGTCGTCTATAATTAATCAATTATAGAACGATCATGAGTGGCACCTAGTAGTACATCATGATCCCTAATTAATCGAAAGATCAACGGTTAACCTCAGAAATAATTCTGAAACCCTTCAGCAGCTATAATGAATCGTGCCCCATTCCCTTTACCATCTTATACCCACTTGGTTCAGGACATGGTCTATGTGTGTCAGTCCCCACTAGGTTGACTACGTCACACCTAGCCCAAGTAACGTTTTCTCGTCCTACGGATTCTAATTACTCTCATGTATTTAAGAGATTCATACTCTAAACATGTCTTGCTCTAGCCAGAGGATTCGAGTAACCATCTGACGATAGGCCTCAGGTATACATCTCCTCGCAAGGAGTGGTGAATCCTTTGTAGGCTGTTCAAACATCTTCGGGCACTTCAGCTTATACCCAATCATCCTGGGTCCACACCTCCTTGGAGATGTTTGCTTAAGATGTCAAAGTATAAGTCTCCATGACCAAGATGACTTGAACATCGCAAGTCAAAGGAACATCGCACTTAAGCTGCAGTAAGAACTTCACTGACATATCTATATGTAGACTACCATATGAAGTTTTACAGCCAGTCACTCCAATGAACTAGTTCCCTTAACTAGCATTCATGTTTATCTCCGGACATCTCAATATCACCTGCCAGTGAGAATCAGCTGATTAGAGAATAACCCATGCTAGTCTCAACAGAATTGATAGTGTCCGTATTTATCAATTCATCGACTAGGGACAATTTCAATACTTCACAATTGCACATGTAGAGATAATCACTAGTTGTGAATTCATCACAAATTCTCTCATGATGTGAATTGTATTGCGGGCATTCAGTAAATGAGTTTAAGATCTCAATCAAATACACAAACATATATACTCAAATAGTGAATATTCCTTTATTAAAATAAATGATTATAATCATAAGGCGATTGCCTTAGGACACTTTTCTCATATCACTAACAAACTCCCACTTGGCCTAATGTCAATCGCTACGGTACCCAATACCACAGGCTCTAACATGACCCTTGATAACTATCATTTTGTTGATTATTTTCGGCTCTAAAATCCATGTTTGATCCATATTTTATATGCTTAAGTTTGCAATTTTATTAGGTTTCATGTATTTTCCCTATTTTGGCTTTTAATTCTAATCTTTGTATATTTGGGATATTTTTGGCACTAAATTTGAATATCATTTTGTAGGCTTCAATTGATCATGGACCTAGATCAAATTGGGTCAGACTTGAGTCAGGATTGGATCCAGATCAAAAGGATCAAGCATCGGATTAATAGGAGTCGTCCATTCCAGAGAACGGCTAGATCTGAACCATCGGTCAATTTCTGGTCGATCCGAGTCCAAGATAGAATCAATCATGACCAGAGATCATGATCTGAAAATTTCAGCCAAATCAGAAGTGATCCGACCGTTGGATCGAGCTCAAGATGTTCTAGACCATCCATTCAAGAAAAGGGAAGATCTGGACCATCCGTCACTGATCTGGTTAATCCGAGCTGGGAACAGGTAGATCAGGACCATTGATTGGGATATGTGGAGTTTGGTTCAGATCTGAAGAGATCCGACCATTGGATGAAGTCAGATTGATCTTAGCCGTCTGTTGCTTCCATCCTATTGCTGACCTGTGGCTTGGTTGACCGGACTGAACCCAAGCTGGCTGAACTCAAGTGAAGGGCTGGGCTGAGCTGGACCAGAGCTGGGCTGAAACCTGATTTGTTTAACCGAACCTGAGCTGACTAAAACTATAGCTGGACCAAACTCAAGCAGGACCGAACCCATTCGTTGAGCCAAACAAAAGGGAGGCTGGACACACAGAGCTAGGGTATCGACTCGATCTTCGGCAGAGAGGGCGATCGGAGAAAGGGACAGAGACGAGGGGTTCCCGTCTCAACTCTCTCCTCCATCGCCGGCGGTATTCCATCCATCTTCATCACCGCCGACCACAAGCTAGAGCATCGGATCAGAGCCTTAGTCGACTTCATCGCCGGCGATCCCTTATTCACAGTAGCTTAATTTTCTTTACAGCATATCCTTTGTTTCTAGCAATAGTTTCTTCAAAATTCCAGTAGATTTTTTACGACATTAGCAGTTCTTTACAGATTTCCAGCAATTCTTCAGTTGTTCTTACCAGCAGTAGTTTTCCAATTCCAGCAGTTTTATGCCTTCCATTTTCAGCAGTTTTGATTCTTCACAGATCCTTTAGTAGCTAGCCTTCATCAGATCCAGCAGCAGATCTTAACAGCAATTCAGTTCCTTGCAGTTTCTTTTCAGTAGCATCCGATCACCATAGTTTCTTCAAAGGCCGAGCAGTAGTTTCATCTTTACAGCAATTGCATCACAGCAATCTCATTCAGCCTTCATCAGATTAGATCCGGCTACCATCTCTCCCATTATTCCGGCAGCAGCTTCATCTTCAATGGTTTTCCATCAGTTCTCTTTTCTTCCTGCGCAGCTTCTTCATAAGGCCAATTTCCAGCACAGACTTCTTGGGTCAATTACATGTTTCATTTGTTTCGAATGTGATTGTTCTTAATTGGTGAATGCTTGGGATAATTTGTTGAATGTTTGTATTGGATGGATTTTCCCTATTGCAAATTGAATGTTCTTGAAGCAATTTTTAGTATGCCTCTCATGTGTTTGATTAAATGTTTCTTAGAACAAAACTTTCAATGGTGATGTTTCTTAGTTGTTTAAGTATTGTTCTGTATTGCTCTTTCCATTGCTTTCAGTTTCATGTCTTCATTTTATTGCAATTAAGTTAGATTAGACAAGATTTCTTCAATGTGATAGGTTTTGTTCTATGTTTTTCTTTTTGATGCTTAATATCTAGTTGTCTTTTTCTTTACTGCACTTGTAATTAAGTTAAATTAGATTTCCTTACCTGTACTGTTTCTCTTTAATTAGACTAGATTTCATACCAGATTTGCTCTGCTATTCATTTTGTAGTCCTAGCTCTTAAATCCAAAACCCCAGTTTGATATCCAAAACCCAAAAGCAATAAAATACGATATCTGAGATTTATCATGCACCAACTACATTCGTTGGAAGACGACTCGAGTTACTCTATGCTACATTAGTTTAGAGGAATTCGATATCTTAATTGTATTTGAAACCGTAACACGACAAAAACGGTTATCAAATTTGGCGCCATTGCCGGGGAGTGTAGTGGTGCTTGATAATTATATCTTTTGATTCTATTCTGATTGCTTTATCTTTTATATACGGTTGCTGCCATTTTGTTTGCTTTGTGACAGGACTACCAGTTCAAAATGTTTTCATCTACTTACCAGCAGCCGTATCAGCAATTTCAACAATTTCAGCAGCCCTACTCAGATTTGCAGCAGTACCAAATTTTCAATCAGCCACCACAGCAATTCCAGCCACAATTTCAGCAAGATCAGCTACCCTTTCAACCAAGTCAGAATTTTCAGCAGGGGTTCCAATCATTTCCGACTTTCCAGAATCAAAATCAGAGTGGATTTTAACCTTCACAGCAATATTTTCCACCAAACGATCAGAATTTTCAGCCACCATTTTAGAGTTTTCAATTCCAGAATCAGAATTTTCAACAGCCAATCCAATCTTTCAACCAACAATTTCAGCCCTATGATCAGAGTTTTCAGAATCATAATTTTCAGCAATCTCCACCAAATTGTGAACCAAGTTTTCAGCAATTTAATCAGCCCATTCCACCATTTGAGCAGCCCCAACAGCTCCAATTTCAGAATGCACCGCCTACTCTTGACATTCAGCAACCTTATCTCACATTTCAAGAACAACGAGTCATTGAATCTGCTCTTAAAAATATTCAGAGACGTCTTGGAGAATTACAAGATCAATGGAATCAAATAAAAACCCAAAGATTAGGACAACTATCTTATCAAGCTACTTTTAATTCTGAGGGGCATGATTGTGATTCTATAGGTATAGGGGATTGCACTGAGCCCCAGGGACCACCTATATTGGTTGATGTATCAGGAAATCCAGAGGATAGGATTGAGAGTATAGGGGATTGCACTGAGCCCCAAGAATCACCCATTCCTACTGGTTTAGAGGCATTGGAGGAGATTGATTGCAGAACTTGTGATAGTTTTGAAGTCAATTCTGAAACTTTACAGGATCATTCTATACTTTTATTTTATGATGATTTAGTTGTTGATGATTCTAACTTTTCTAATATGGGTGTTGCAGATATGGTTGATGAAGCATGTGTTGCAGATGAATCTATAGGTGTAGGGGATTGCACTGAGCCCCAGGGACCACCATTGACTGATACAGTAGACGATTCAGAGGAACAATATGAAAGTGTAGGGACTTGCATGGTGGAAGCAAGAACCCAAGAATCACTTGATTCAGTTGAATGCCCACCAGAACTTGAGCCTGAGATGGAACCTATACTTAACCAGGAGGAAGCTATGAATACTTCTATTCTTGTAGAACCTCCAGGTATTCTTCAGCATGATCATATAAGTATACTTCCTATTTCTTTGGAAAAATCAATAGAGGTACCTCAAACTGATTGTATTGTGTGTGATGAAGTATTTGACACATCTTTTGTAGAAATTGTTTATGAAAAACCTGTAGGGGCACCAAAAATTGATTTTGTTGAATGTGGTGAATTACTTGGTACATCTCATGTAAATGCTGATTTTGAAATTTTTTAGAAATTCCTGAAATTGATGTGGTTTATTATGATGAATCTCTTGCTATATCTTATGCTGAAGTTGAGTGTGAAAAACTTATGGAGGTACCCATGGTTGATCTTATTGGTTGTGATGCATGTCTTGCTACATTTTATTTAGGAATTGATTGTGAAAATTCCATTGAGGTACCTAGTATTGATGCTATTTGTTCTGATGAATTATTGGACACATCCTATGCTGAAGTTGATTGTGAAAGACTGATAGAGGTACCCAAAATAGATTTCATTGTTTGTGATGAGTTTCTTAATGCATCTTTTTTAGAAAATAATTGTGATAAATTTATTGAGGTACCGAAAATTGATTTTATAGGATGTGATGCATATATTGAGTCATTTTATGTAGAGGTTGTTCACATTTCACTCTGTTCTTACCCTGCATGCATGCGGGAGGTATTTTCTATACATGGTTTTGCAGGATCCCGTAGGCTTCTAGAATGGGTACTGAAACTTAATAGCCTACAACCTCCCGGAAGGACTTCTAAGGGGCATGCAGTGGGAGGGGTGAGTTCACTTTGATTTTCAATTATCTACCCCACAATGGATTCTGAACCTTAATCGTCTCCGACCACCGGAAGATGCTTGTGCTAAATTGTCAAGGGAGAAATCCATGCACTACGAGATTGACTACATGAGGATAATTCTCCCAAGATGGATGCTACGTGCTCTGTACCCTATTTGAAGGGGAGTTATTTTCTTCTTACACTCCTATTTCATTGTGAATATCATTTTCATGTTTTCAATAGTGATCTTTCTTTTCAAATTAGTTCTTGCTAATAAATGATAGAATAGAGTAGAATGCATAAGAGCCATTGTAGATACCATGTTATTCCTTTTGGCATTTTACTTCTTGCATGATTAGGAATAAATGTATCTATCTAGATTTTCTTACATCATTTTAGAGTCTCTTGAAAGCAAATTAAATTTGGTTGTCAAAACTTAGGATTTGAGTCATTGGATGAAAATTCTTGGTTGCTTGAGTACTTCTTAGTATTGGATTCTAAATTGATGAATTGAGATGAATTCTTTTTACCTAGTGAGGAATTAGCCAAATTTTTGTGATACACACATGTGATTGTACTCTAGAACTTGCTTAGGTTCTTTCAAAGCTATATTTCTATGATTGGACCACATCTATAGAAGTAAATCACTTTGTTTCTTTTCTTATATCGTTTTTGCAAATTCCTTGTTGATACACTCTTATTCCATATCTCTTTTTCCTCTTGTTCATGTTCATAATAATTTTTTTTTGCATGGACTTGGATATCCTTAATGTGTCTTAATGTTAGTTTGCCCGAGACAGACAAAAGTTTAAGTGTGGGGGAGGATGCAAGCATACTATCATTAGAAGCTTCAAAAAAAAAAAGAAAGAAAAGAAAAGTGAAAAAAAAATGTGAGCTGTAAAAAAAAAAGTTGGAAAATAATTGGCAATTTTCACAGTTCTTCAATTCCTACTCCACCACAACCATGATACATGCAAGATAACTCAAAAGAAATGGGCAAAGTGTATTGGGATACATTTTTGAGTTTCTAAGTCTTCCACTTTCCCTTACTTTTTCCATATTTTCTTATCATGCTATATTTCTTCTCCATGTTTCCTTCTCATATTATTTTCATTGTTTTGCCATATCTCTTTGTCATATCATATTCTTTATTTTTCTTTATCGTGAGTCATAAGTATCATGTCTCTCAATTTTCTATTTCATCTCTATCATTGCTTATATCTTCTTTAATTTGTTTGAATAAGCTTTTGTAGGTGTGGATCCAATTCATGAATAATGGTAGAGAGTAGATAATAAGCAAGCCTATGGTAGTACAAGAACCATGGTTGTGTTGGAGTGAGCTCCACTTTCATCCTGAACTTAGAATTTAAGAAGAGAGCCACCAAAACTTCCCTTGAAAGGTTTAGTGAGTTAAATTCATCTCAATGAATCATGAAGGATGAAAATGTTAAGTTGTTGATTTAAGGACAAGTCTCTAGACCATTGAGCTTAGATTTTTGAGAATTGATAGCCTTAGGTAATTTTCTTTCAATTGTTTCTAACTATAATTGAGAATAATCTAGGGGGATACATCCTAGGTTTACTAGTTGACTTGTGCGAGACGCCCAAGAATAAGTGTGGGGGAGTTTGATAACCATCATTTTGTTGATTATTTTCGGCTCTTAAATCCATGTTTGATCCACATTTTATATGCTTAAGTTTGCAATTTTATTAGGTTTCATGTATTTTCCCTATTTTTGCTTTTAATTCTAATCTTTGTATATTTGGGATATTTTTGGCACTAAATTTGAATATCATTTTGTAGGCTTCAATTGATCATGGACCTAGATCAAATTGGGTCAGACTTGAGTCAGGATTGGATCCAGATCAAAAGGATCAAGCATCGGATTAATAGGAGTCGTCCATTTCAGAGAACGGCTAGATCTGAGCCATCGGTCAAATTCTGGTCGATCCGAGTCCAAGATAGAATCAATCATGACCAGAGATCAAGATCTGAAAATTTCAGCCAAATCAGAAGTGATCTGACCGTTGGATCGAGCTCAAGATGTTCTAGACCATCCATTCAAGAAAAGGGAAGATCTGGACCATCCGTCACTGATCTGGTTAATCCGAGCTGGGAACATGTAGATCAGGACCATTGATTGGTATCTGTGGAGTTTGGTTCAGATCTGAAGAGATCCGACCGTTGGATGAAGTCAGATTGATCATAGCCGTCTGTTGCTTCCATCCTATTGCTGACCTGTGGCTTGGTTGACCGGACTGAACCAACTGCTGACTGAACCCAAGCTGGCTGAACGCAAGTGAAGGGCTGGGCTGACACCTGATCTGTTTAACCGAACCTGAGCTGACTAAAACAATAGCTGGACCAAACTCAAGCTGGACCGAACCCATTCGCTGAGCCAAACAAAAGGGAGGTTGGACACACAGAGCTAGGGCATCGACTCGATCTTCGGCAGAGAGGGCGATCGGAGAAAGGGACAGAGACGAGGGGTTCCCATCTCAACTCTCTCCTCCACCGCCGGCGGTATTCCATCCATCTTCATCACCGCCGACCACAAGCTAGGGCATCGGATCCGAGCCTTAGTCGACTTCACCGCCGGCGATACCTTATTCACAGCAGCTTAATTTTCTTTACAGCATATCCTTTATTTCTAGCTATAGTTTCTTCAAAATTCCAGCAGATTTTTTTACAGCAATAGCAGTTCTTTATAGATTTCCAGCAATTCTTCAGTTGTTCTTACCAGCAGTAGTTTTCCAGTTCTAGCAGTTTTATGCCTTCCGTTTTTAGCAGTTTTGATTCTTCGCAGATCCTTTAGTAGCTAGCCTTCATCAGATCCAGCAGCAGATCTTAACAGCAATTCAGTTCCTTGCAGTTTCTTTTCAGTAGCATCCGATCACCATAGTTTCTTCAAAGGCCGAGCAGTAGTTTCATATTTACAGCAATTGCATCACAGCAATCTCATTCAGCCTTCATCAGATTAGATCTGGCTACCATCTCTCCCATTATGCCGGCAGCAGCTTCATCTTCAATGGTTTTCTATCAGTTCTCTTTTCTTCCTGCGCAGCTTTTTCACAAGGCCAATTTCCAGCACAGACTTCTTGGGTCAATTACATGTTTCATTTATTTCGAATGTGATTGTTCTTAATTGGTGAATGCTTGGGATAATTTGTTGAATGTTTGTATTGGATGGATTTTCCCTATTGCAAATTGAATGTTCTTGAAGCAATTTTTAGTATGCCTCTCATGTGTTTGATTAAATGTTTCTTAGAACAAAACTTTCAATGGTGATGTTTCTTAGTTGTTTAACTGTTGTTCTGTATTGCTCTTTCCATTGCTTTCAGTTTCATGTCTTCATTTTATTGCAATTAAGTTAGATTAGACAAGATTTCTTCAATGTCGTAGGTTTTGTTCTATGTTAGTCTTTTTGATGCTTAATATCTAGTTGTTTTTTTCTTTACTGTACTTGTAATTAGGTTAAATTAGATTTCCTTACCTGTACTGTTTTTCTTTAATTAGACTAGATTTCATACCAGATTTGCTCTGCTATTCATTTCGTAGTCCTAGCTCTTAAATCCAAAACCCCAGTTTGATATCCAAAACCCAAAAGCAATAAAATACGATATCTGAGATTTATCATGCACCAACTACATTCGTTGGGAGACGACTCGAGTTACTCTATGCTACATTAGTTTAGAGGAATTCGATATCTTAATTGTATTTGAAACCGTAACACGACAAAAATAGTTATCACACTCCTCCGTAGAGTGCGTGGTACTATCGTGGAAGTCGTAGTACCTCTTCAGCGGTTCAGGTTTCGTGGTGTCGACCGTCTCCACCAACCTCTTCTTACCAGCCCAGTGGTCCTTCCCGGAGCGAGGATCGTTTGCCCGGGCTGGTGCCAGTGGTTCTTTTCTCTCAGATCATAGCGAGATCTGCGCAGGGGCTCTGGCTGGATCATTTCGGCGAGCTTGTTGCACCTCTTCAACGTTAACGTGCTTGACAGAGCGCCACAATAAATCATTGAATCTGGTCGGCGGCTTCTTCAACAGCGATCAAAAGAAATCTCCTTCGGAGAGTCCCTACGTGAAGATGCTGATGAGGATCTCCGAAGTAGCGGTTGGCACATCTTGAGCCACCCGATTGAACCGTTGGATATCCTTCAGCAGTTCTTTCGCCTTCTGTTTGAGGGCGATCAAGTTCAATTCCATCTTCTGGTATCGATGACCGTTGGTGAAGTGGTGCAGGAAAGTTGTTTTAAACACTAGGAAGGAGTATATAGAACCTTGGGCCAGCCTCTCGAACCATCTCTGGGCGTCCCCTAACAAGGTGTTCAAGAACACCCTGCACTTCACACCGCCTGTGTACTGGTGTAGGAGAGTCACGTTCTCAAATTTACAGATATGGTGCTCTGGATCCGTCTTCCCATCGTAGTCAACAATTCCTGGACCACGGAATTGCTTAGGCATGGGGTCCTCTATGATATTTGGAGAGAAAGGCGTAGATGGAACTTTAAGGATGGCTTTAGATCCCTCAATCTTCCCCGGTCCTTCCTCCTACCGTAAAGTGCTGGAGCTGACAGAGTGTGCATTCTCTAGGTCACCGAAGGAATTTCGCAAGGGCACTGGAGCCGTCATAGCCGGTCTCACCGGTGGCGAGACCGATATTCAGTTGCGGTGGTGTGAGGTAGACATTCTTGGAATTTCGCCTTGCACCGAAGCCTCTCGACGTGAGGCGGCTTGCTTGATTTGGTGTTGTTCCAGCGCTCCTTTGAAGGCGTTGGCGACTAGGCGATCCAACTCCTCTCTCATCAAGATGATAGATTGTCCCTCTGGATCTGCCATCACGATGCTCCTTCTAGTGCTTTGATTGAGTTTCCCACAGACGGCGCCAAACTTGTTCCGGAAGATAACGACACGAATGGTGAGTCACCCAAGTGCAACCCACGAGGACGGTGATGAGGAGAAGGCGATCGCTCCCTGTGAGATCAACATGAGTGTTAATGGGAACAAACATGTTCCGAAAGGGAATGGCGCGAATGGTGACTCACCCAAGCGCAACCCACGAGGACGGTGACAAGGAGAAGGTAATTGCACCCTGTGAGATCAACATGAGCGTTAATGGGAACACATCGGAAGGTTTTTTGGCGAAGCCCACTCTAACGCTCAAGTCAGGAATGTGAATTCTCTCAGGAGGACAATGAGGAATCAGAATTTTGTTATGTTCGGAAAGCTTACCCCCTTTCCGTAGATGTCGAAGCAATTTATATACTTGAGGGTTTGGTCACACGTGTATCCACGTTCTCCTCTACGTTCCCTAATCATCGGTTACGTGATATCTTTTATGTAACGGTCGCTGTGATCATTAAGGGCTTAATTGCTGCGTGTAACAGACAATAATTATCCAATGACTTTCATGTTCTAGAAAGAGGAACAGCTACTTGAAGTCGGGCTATCTGATATCTTGATCTTTGGGCTCCACTCTCCCGAGTCGGTCTCGGGGTCTCATCTCCCGAGATGACCTTGGGGTCTTCATTTGTTTTACCAAGTGGGTCTTGGGGCCTGACATCCGAGCTAACCTCGGGGGCTTTCATCTATTCTCCCGAGCTAGTCCCAGGCGTCTGACATCCGGTCTGACCTTGGGGGCTCTTGCCCATTATCCCGAGGTAGTCTTGGGTGCCTGATCAACCGTCTAGTTTAGTGCACCCTAACACGTAGTTTCCCCGTGCCTCGTGTCCACCCTGGGATGCTCAACCCCATCAACGACATTTGCTAATAAGCATAATGATCAATAAATGGAATGATGATTAATAATGATAAATAATCTAAAATTTGAGAATAGGTTTAAGATTAAGAAATCATATCGAGGAGGCATCGTTAATGATTAAGGAAGATGGAAGACTCTCGGTTGATTGGGGTTGTTTGGGGATGTCTTAGAAGTGAAGAGAAGTATAGAGAGGTTGTTTTGGTGTGGAAAGTGAGGGTTTATATATCCATTTTCGAGCGCTCCGCGAGCCTTTGTAGGCGCCCGGGAGGCTTGGTAGGTGCCCGAGTCATGTGGTGAGGCACCCTGATGATACTCGGGCGCCTGAGACTGGTTTTTGGCAGTTTGACTGCCTCGAGAAGTTGAAGTGTCAGAAAAAGTTTCGGACGCCCGAGAACCATTTAGGCGCCTGATTGACCTAATTTTGACCGGAATATAATTAAATCAAGAATCAATCAATGCTTTGCATAATTAAATTCATGAACAAGAATTATCATTATTTTAATTTTATTTTGAAAAATATTAAGTTAAATTTTGAAATATTATTAAGTTGGATTTTGAAAAATCAAAAGTTGAATTATTAAATTTAATTTTCAAAAATATTAAGCTGAATTAAATTGAAATTTAAAAAAATTATTAAGTTGAATTATTACATTGAATTTCGAAAAATTATTAAGTTGAATAATTAAATTGAATTTTGAAAAAATTTTAAGTTGAATTATTGAATTGAATTTTGAAAAATTATTAAAATAAATTTTGAAAATTATTAAATTGAATAAAATTTTGGAAAATTATTAAGTTGAATTATTGAATTGAATTTTGAAAAATTATTAAATTGAATTATTGAATTGAATTTTGAAAAATTATTAAGTTGAATTATTGAATTGAATTTTGAAAAATTATTAAGTTAAATTATTAAATTTAATTTTGAAAAATTATTAAGTAGAATTATTAAATTGGATTTTAAAAAATTATTAAGTTGAATTATTAAATTGAATTTTGCAAAATATTAAGTTGAATTATTAAATTTAATTTTAAAAAATTATTAAGTTGAATTATTAAATTGAATTTTGAAAAATATTAAGTTGAATTATTAAATTGAATTTTGAAAAATATTAAGTTGAATTAAATTGAATTTTGAAATATTATTAAGTTGAATTATTGAATTGAATTATGAAAAATTGTTATGTTGAATGAATTATTAAATTAAATTTTGAAAAATATTAAGTTGAATTAAATTGAATTTTTAAAAATTATTAAGTTGAATTATGAAAAATTATTAGGATTATTGAATTTTGAAAAATTATTAAGTTAAATTATTGAATTGAATTATGAAAAATTATTAAGTTGAATTATTGAATTTTGAAAAATTATTAAGTTAAATTATTGAATTGAATTTTGAAAAATTATTAAGTTGAATTATTAAATTGAATTTTGAAAAATTATTAAGTTGAATTATTAAATTGTATTTTGAAAAAGTATTAAGTTGAATTATTAAATTGAATTTTAAAAAATTATATTTCATAAATTAAAGGTGAAATTGATTTAATTTGTAAGGTTAGTTGGGTTGGACTAAACTTTTAGGTCCTAAGCATCTCATCTATTTCTAAGTAACACAACAGGGAATCCTTATCTATTTTATGAGATGTATTAATTTTATCTTTTAAATTTAGGTTAAGAACTATGATTTGATAGAGCCATGTGTTATATTCAAGTTTAACAATTAGTAATTTGAAACTAGTTTTAAATAATTGACTTTCAGTTCTTGGCGAGGCACAGGGGCTTTCTTGGTTATCGGAGCAACGACCCTTTCCTAGACAAAGTTTTTTAAAGAAATTTTATTTTCAAATTACTCTTTGAGAAATCCTAGTCTAACTAGTTGAGGATGAGGCGAGGTAACTTTGGCTAGTTCCACCGGACTAAAAAAGACCAAATAGAGTATGTCTTACCCTACTTGACTCTTTAGACAGACTTCCCTAACGTACTATCATCTCGCCCCAACGTAAAACTAGGTTATGCAAGTTTCAATCATGTCAGATCCTTATCTAACCATTTCTACCTTAAGCATGACATTTTTGCAGAAAGTAAATAAACAAACATCAAACAAAAATTCAGTAAAACATGCAAAAGATTATTTAATTATATATATGGTTTTTCTATTGGCTTCCCCTAGACTGAAGCCTCGATATTGATTATCTAGGATGTGAATCTTGTCCTTGAGGATCCAATACTAATTTGGTCCAACTTGATTAGTCAAGCTTAACTTTGGGACCCATGCTTGGACTTGGGTTCTAGTTTAGTTCAAGATAGAATAGTAGGATCTGTAACATGAGTTCGTTTGATAATCAAGTCTGAATCGATTTAGAACAGATTCTTATTTTCCAATAATCATATCAAGATTCTTGGAACCCGAAGTAAATCGTTCCAACGCAACTCGAAGTTCCTTCACTTGAGTTTTCAAGGAGGAATTCTCTTCCTCAAGTTTTTGGACTTGAGTTGAGGTTCCTTCCTGAACTAACTCAGTCAAGGATCTTGAGTTGGCCTCCTCCTTTAGGACTTTGAATTCCTATCAGAGGGATTCAACCCGAATGTTGGCTTTGGCCAACTTGTGAGATAGATAAGAAATTAAGTCATATAGTTGGGATTCGGGATAACCTCTAATCGTGATTTATCTGTCTTCTGATATTGATAGATTTCCGCTTCCTCCGCTTTCTTTCAGTTCCAATTCTAACACGGTGTCGAGTTCTTCTGAGGTTGTTAGTGTGAGGAGGTTGGAGTGTGGAGTTTCTTCTTCATCTTCCGAAGAGGACTCGTCCGATGTGGCTTGGAGTGTTTCTTCCTCCGAGTCTTCTTTGCCTCCTTCAAGTTGGGACACTCCGATTTGTAGTGTCCCTTCATGTTGCACCCATAATAGGTTACTTCGGTCTTCCCCTTCTGACTGGTATTTGGTTCAGCCAGATCATCCTTTTGTTGAACCACCTTCTTCGTCTTCTTTTGACCCTTGATCATTTTGTAGTAGTTTCGGGTTATTCTGACTAACTCGGGATGATCGATTCTGTCGTCGTCAGATTCTGAGTCGGAATGGGACTCGTGTATCGGTTGCGACTTCTTCTTCTTCAGTTTCCTTGAGACTTTTTACCTGCAAAAAAAGTTATACCTTTCTCGACCTGTGCAGCGTTAGTATGTTCATGTAGTTCTAACTCAAAAAATAATTCATCTAATTTAATTTGGGATAAGTTCCTTGAAACCTTGTACGCATCTACCATAGATACCCACAAAGAATTTCTGGGAAACGAGTTCAGTGCATACCTGATTAAGTCACAGTTCTCTACCTTGTGACCTATGGTGTGTAGTCCATTCATCAGTTCTTGAATACGAGCATGAAGTTGTGCAGCCGTCTCGTAGTCTTACATTTTGATATTATAAAGTTTATTGAGTAGAAGGCTATGCTTGCTGATCCTCGTATCCAATGTACCTTCATGAAACTCGATGAGTTTGATCCACAATTCCTTTGCACTGCTAAATGGGTCGACGCGGTTGAGTTCTTCTTTTGTTAGGCCACACTGAAGAGTTTGTGTAGCTTTGATGTCTGCTTCACTTTTCTTCTTGAGTGGGGCATCCCACTCTGAGTATCCTAGGACAACTAAGGCGCCTGTGAGTTCATAGGCACCTGGTAGCTGACGTGGAGCATCCGCTGGAAGAACCCCTTCTAGGGTGTCTGACACCATTCAGGCGCCTGGGTTCTCGGGTGCCTGATGCCTTTCAAGTGCCTAGTACCGCAGCAGCCCACTTCTTTCAGCCTGCAACTAGGGTTAGTCCAGGAACACAATAATATAATTAATATTCATGAAATAATAGCTAGAGTTGTCTTGGTTCTGACTTTGGATTTCAAATCAAATCCTAGGTCGAACCGACGCCTACTATTCCTTCTTCCAGGGAACACGTCCTCACCTACTCCTCTCAGGAGAAGTTATCTTTTGCCAACCGGCTCCTCCGATTAGACTTTTGCTCAGCCTTCGAGACTCCTGGATCTCAAGACATCCGTACCTTGACCCGTCTCTACTTCTGTCCCCAGTCCTCGCTCGGCTAAGTCTCCTGCCCGATCTTCTAGATCAGGTCTTCGGTGCCTAATCTCCGACCAGGTCTTCTTGCCTAATTCCTCGAACCATGTCTTCGTGTCCAACCCTCGGTCAGGTCTTTGGTGCCCAGCCCTCAGCCAGGACATCGTGCCCAATCCTCGACCAGGACTTCGTACTCAACCCTACAAGTCAAGACTTCGTGCCTAGCTCAACTAGGACTTTCTTACACACTTAGTAGAATCATCATATCACAATATAAACTTAACTTTGAACCCTTTATCATTATCAAAACCAGGTTCAATCTTGTGCTTCCAGCACCAACAGATTTTGAGTTAGTGCTACACTCTTGAAGCACTAAAATAAACATTTGAATTGAATAAGGGGTTAAAAAATAGTTTCGTGAGTGAAAACTAGCAATTTGCCCCTTTGAGACCGAGTTAGATTAACAAGAAAATGAATGTTAGACTTCCCTTGATCCAAGCACATCTTTAATACCACGGGCAGTTTGAAAGAAATTAATCAAGTGCGCGGCAGGTAAGTGTCTATCATTGAGACTATAAGGAAATCAGTTAGATGACAACATGACTAGGCATTAGGATTGACACTTGATAAAATATGGCCACTCATCGCATTGAGCTTGGAGAACTTCTACACAGGCTATTCTCAAACTAATTTTGATACCATGCTCATAAATGAAAGTGTTTGATAAAGTCAAGTTATATCACTAGGGATTATGATGCATAGTAACTGATACATAAATATGTGCAGAGTATTTGCTTGAGAATAAGTAAAAGTTTAAGTCTAGTGGTGTTGTGAGCATAGATTTGATATCTTTTTATGCTTATTTTCACACTCATTCATTAGCTTTTATTAACTCTTATTTACGTTATTATACCCCCTTCCTTAGCTTTTATCAACATATTTTCTTCTTCTAGATTAGAAGTCTTCTTTTCTCCTATTTTCACTTTCAGAGAATGATTTGGAGCTAAATGGGCACGAAAAGGAGCAAAATGGAGCTGGAGGACTCGAAGAGACTAAGGTTGTGCCCCATAGCATGGCCCGTGTAGCATTCCAGGATCTGGCCATGCCCCATGGCATGACTCGTGCCCTTCTTCCAAACACGACCACAACTGGGTCGTGCCAAAAGGCATTACCCATGGCATTTTAACCGAAGATGGCATGACCAGGTTGTGCCACCCAGGAATGGTCGTGCCCTGGCCGTGCCACCCCCACCGAATGTGGTATGGTCAGGCCATGCCACCCAGCACGGCCCGTGCCCTAGGCCATGCCGCCTAGGGTTGGGGCCATGCACCCCAATATAAAAGGGGCTTTCTCCCCCTTTTGCATGGGGAGGAAGCTTCCCTTTTGTGGGGAATGCACTCAAGGATTTCTATCTCATCTCCGGTGATCTTCGATGACTCCAAGACTACTCCGACACTCCCTCGTACCATCTGAGGCTTGGGTTCATTTCGAAAACTCTTCACGGTGGAAGGATAAGCTTCTCTCCATGTTTTCCTAGCTTTCTTATTGAAGCTTTCCTTCTTCAGAGTCTTTGTATTCCCTTCATGTCTAGTGAGTAGATCTCCACATGTTCTAGGGTTAGAGAGTATATATGATGTGTATTTAATATAAACTCTATGGATTGTATGATACCCTTGGATTGATGACATGATTTAACACATTTCTTATTTGATCAATTGCCTCAATGAATATTTTATTCTTATTTCTATTAAGTGTGTGCATGATTATTGTGTTTAGTTGAATGGATGCATGAGTCGATCACCATTAGGGAGAGATGCTCAAGATTGTATGCCTGGGGAGCCCTCCAAGACAAAGATAATCCTTTTAACCGGATAACCTTGAGCACTCTCTCAACTTGGAAACTGTTTCCACAAAAGGATATACCTAATCCCTAAATGGGTCTTCCCTAATTTTGTGTTAGGAGTGTTGGTCCAAAGAGCATCAGTGATGAACAATCATCCTCTAGGGTTTCGATGTTTGACAATATACTAAGGTTAGTCTAAGTGATCATGGGTTAAGTCAAACAAGACCTGATGTTTGGTAGGATAAACCCAGGTATGATTAAGATTGACAAAGGGTTAGCCAAATAGAACCAGATGTTTGGAAGAACTATAAGTGACAATATACATAGGTTTAGTCAAAGTGATGAAGGGTTAAACTAAACAGGACCTTATGTTTGGTAGGGTAAACCCAGGTTTGATCAGATTAACAAAGAGTTAAGCCAAACAGGATCTGATGTTTGGCAGAGTGAATAGAACCCAGGGTTGGTCAGTTTGACCAAGGGATTAAACTGAACCAGACTTGAGGTTTGAGATTATACATACTTGAGGATTAGAAGAAGTCTACTCAGGATTAAGATGACTAGAAAAGAAGTGATTATGATGAAAGAAATCCTGGTGAGTGAAGTTGGATCCTAGTAAGTGAAGCTAGGTGGAAAAAATCCTGGTGAGTGAAGCTGGGTCCTAGTGAGTGAAGCTAGGTGGAAGAAATCTTGGTGAGTGAAGCTGGGTCATAGTGAGTGAAGCCAGGTGGAAGAAATCATAGTGAATAAAACTAGGTGAAAGAAATCCTAGTGAGTGAAGCTAGGTGAAAGAAATACTAGTGAGTGAAGCTGGGTCCTAGTGAGTGAAAGCTAGGTGGACGAAGTCCTGGTTAGTGAAGTTGGACACGAAGTTTTGGTATGGGGGACTAAGCACTGTCCTAGTAGGGGATTGGGCAACGGATTCTTAGCCGAGCGAGGACTACGGACAGAAGTAGATACGAGTCGAGGTCAGACGTCTCGAGATCCGGGAGTCTCAGAGGCCGAGCATGAAGTCCTGGTTGAGGATTGGGCAAAAGACTTAGCCGAGCGGGGATTGCGGACAGAAGTAGAGACGGGTTGAGGTCGGATGTCTCAAGATTCAGGTTCTCGGAGGTTGAGCAAAAGTCCAACCGAAAGTCCCGGTTGGCAAAGGTAACTTCTCCAGGGTGGAGTAGGTGAGGACGCGTTCCTCGGAAAAGGAAACATTAGGCTTCGGTTCGACCTAGGGTTTTGGGTGAAATTCAAAGTTAGAACCAATAAACTAAGGCATAGGATTATGTGTTTTGTCTTGTGTTTGTTGTCTTGCAGGTACCTGGAGTTGGAGGCAAGATAGAAGAGCAAACGCAGGAAAAACGCGACCTGGGAAAAGGCTTCCTGGGTGCCTGACTTAAATCAGGCGCCCAGTAGAACCTTTCCCAGGCGCTTGGGAGATTCCTAGTCGCCTAGGAAGGCAGATTTATCCCTCAGTGAATTTGTTGCTACGGATCAAGTTTTGACCACACGTGACGTGCGCCCAAGAGCCCAGAGGCGTCGGTGAACGCAGTATATAAAGGGGTTTGACCCCTCACTTCAAGCAACCAAGTTTCCCATCCGCTAAAGCAATCTGTGTTGGGATCTCCCAGCAACATAAACAAAAATCCGCAGTGGAAACAAGATCCCTCGAGCAATCCATGTGAAAGAAAACTCGTACAAAGCTGATCTACAACTACTTGTCTTATAGATATACCTTTGATGCGTGCTCTTTCGTTTATCCCGCTCGTCCAAGGTATATCGGATCTCTTGCACGTTCAAACGTCTGTGCCTCTATGTGTATCCACATGAACACAATCTCTCAACTTCGGAGAAGAACTACCTTAGTTGTGCTAGCAACTTGAGGTAGTTCACAGAGACACCAAGAACCCCAAAATAGGGTTTCGGCCAAAGTGGGAGAAGAGGAGGATGAGAGGAAGGGAAAAAGACTAAGCCACCATCCAAATGACAAGAAACTCTTTCATACTCATCCCATGAATATGAAGAGGTTTTTGTCCCTTTAGCTTCCTTTCATTAAAGCCAATAAAGAGCACATCTTCTCATGTGGCTCTTTAACTTCTCTCCATTCAATGAAGAGAAACTTTTCCTCTTCCTTTATTATTAATTCATTAAACACTCTAATGAATTAATATCTCATCCAAATGTGGTTGAGTCTAATCTAAATGAGTCTAACTCAAATTAGATCTTAATCTCATAATCCAATTGAATTCACTTGAGTCTAACTCAATCAATCCAATTCGGATCAAATCTTAGTCAAACTAAGATCAATCAATCTCCGAAGCATCGTGTCCTTAGTGTGTGACCCAATAGGTTCTCGTAACGTTGGTAATATACCTAAACATCTTTAGACACATAAGCAATGAGCGACATCTAGCAATGCATCATTGCTACCCAAGTAACAAGAAAAGTCGAGATCCGACTTAACCTCCGTGACTATGACAATGTATGACCTTGTCCTTCTATCCTCGATATCTAGATTGACCAATGTGGCATAGACTGTGTCATCTTCGATCAATCTTTGTGTTTCTTGATCCCCGAGTAGACTCACTTAAACAAATGAGCTCAATATCTCATATTGACTCATTTGAGCATGGTCATGCGTTTTAGCAGTCCTACTGGATCAAGGGGCCCACATATATCACTCCTGTCATATGGGAGGAATATATCCCATCTACATCACTCACATCCCTCCGTATAATTCATTATATACCCAGTGATCGCCTTTATAGTCCACCCTGTTATGGGTGACGTTTGATGATACCAAAATACATAACTCTTCATGTAGGGAACTGTAGTGACTTAAGGTCTAAGGACTATTCATACTAATAGTCACATGAGAATGTTTATGACACTCATATGACAATCTATGAAACTTTCTCATTGCTGGTCAATTCAGTACACATTCTCTAATGTATATCCATGTGTCAACTTGGTATCACATATCCATGACTTATGAGCTCAAGTCATCAATTGACCTACATGCTACTCTCCAAGCATTAATATTGTCCTTGAATATTAATGCTTGACTAGGAATGATTTAGTGTAGTGTTCTCTACATTATCTCACTATCGATCCAACCAATCGATATGATGTAGATAAGAACCTACTACCCAAGGACATTATTATACTTCGGTTATTTGGCATAAGTATAAAGTAAGTATAATAACCAAACATGCCTTTATTAATGATAGAATATGATACAAAAAGTCCCTAGTCAATCATCACATAATTAGCTCTAGGGCTCCTACTACCAATCTGTGTTAAGCAAAGGCACTAAAGTCGAAGCTCTGTGGCTAAGGAGGCTCCATGAGGAAGTGCATTGCACTTCGGACTTCCGGATTTGCCAGATCTTCATTTTCCGTTGGTTTGATTTTTCATTTACAAAGCTATACTTATTTATTATCATTTTCTTTAATTGCACTTAAACTGTAAGACGGGTTTCTCCACCTTTGGAAAGTTCGAAAAGGAGACCACTAGTGGACTCACGCTGAGTACTTAGGTCTTGGATGTACTACCCTGGAGGGTTGGGAACCAAGTAAATCCCATGAGTTTTTTTCTGTGTCTTTCTTTATTATTTCTGCTACGTATTAACTTTGATAGAAAGACGAACGAACGACGAAGTTTTCCGACATAAGTTCTAGTCGATATTCGCCCACCCCCTCTATTGACCAGCACCGACCCTACAAGGAGATGGCTTGTATAACTTGGAATTGTATGACCGAGGAGCCCTTGTGATAGGAGAAATCCTTTAATCAGGCATTCCAAGTTACCTAGTCTATCTTGTGACATTGGATAGCCAATAGCGGAGACACTGCAGTGTGGAGTTCGAGAGTCACATGCCAGTAACCTAGTTAGGCTACCTACTGTTCTAGATCATAGAGACCAAAGCATTGGCAACTCATAGAACATCAAAGGTCATTACAAGGAAACCTAAATCCTAGGGCATTCACCTCACATAGTCTTCCCTTCCTTTGAGCCCAGATTTCGTCCTCTCACTCTCCCCCTCTCTCTTCCTCTAAAAGCTTGTTTTTGTGCGATTATAGAACTCTCCCATCCAGTCTAGCTAGCTCAACCTTGTGAACTCCCTAGTACTTGTCAATCCTCAATCCCTATGGATTCGATATCTTTTATTACTTGATGATGTTCCCGTGCACTTGTGGAATCACCATCAATGATGCATCAACTAAGAAGAAATTTCAATTGCATATCACATTACAATGGACAATAAGTGATTTCCCTGGATATTATCAGGATGGTGTACTAAATGAAAATTTGCATACCTAGTATGTCACAAATGGACACATTCACAATGGTTAAAAAATAGTGGAAAATACTGCTATATGGGTCACCGTATGTTTTTAAATAATGATCATGTGTTTCAAAAAATGCTTATTTTTTTATGACATGGAAGAGTTTGGAAGACCACCACCCTTACCACCAGAAGACATGGTGATGGATGAGATGAAAATTTTTAAATTTACATTTGGGAAAACAATTATGATAATTCAACACTACCATTTAATTAGAAATAATTGAGTATTTTTTTTCAATTTACAATATTAGAAAGATAATGTGATACATCACAATATTGACCTTATACATATTGAAAAGAATATTTATGAATCTATTTATAAGACATTATTGAATATGGAAGGAAAAATGAAAGATAGTCTTAAATCACAACTTGATTTGCAAGAAATAGGAATCAAATCAACACTTCATCCTCTTGAAAAAGGACCAAAGAAAGAGAAAGGACCGAAGAAAGTTTACTTACCTCCAATGTCTTTTTCAATGGGGAAAAATGATAAGGGCATATTTTGCAAGGTTTTTAAACAAATTAAAGTTTCGGATGGCTATACATCTAACATATCATAGTGTGTTCAATAGAAATCGACAAAATTAATTGGTCAAAAAAGTCATGACAAACACATTATGATGTAGCAAATGTTGCAATTGGCACTACGTTGAACCTTATCTAAGTTGGTTCGAGTTTGGTTGATTAGATTAAGTATTTTCTGTTGGTGCCGGAAGCACCAGATCGAACCTTGTTTTGATAAGTGGCAAAGGTTTCAAGTTAAGATGATTTGTTTGTACTGATGAACTTGTGAAGCTTACAGGAAAGTCCTAGGTAAGCTAGGCAAAAAGTCTTAACTTACAGGGTTGAGCAAGAAGTCCTTGTTGGGGATCGGGCAATAAAGACTTGGTGAGTGAAGCTGAGCACGAAGTCTTGGTCCGAAGGACCGAGCAGAAGACTTTGCCGAACGGGGATTGCGAATAGGAGTCGAGACAGGTCGAGGTCGAATGTTGTCGAGTTCCGGGTCCTCGGAGGCCGAGCAAAAGTCAACCGGAGGTTCGGGGCTGTAGCAAATACACTCTCCTGAGAGGAGTAGGTGAGGACGCATTCGCTGAAGAGGGAATAGTAAGCATCGGTCTAACCTAGGGTTTTAGTTGAAACCTAAAAGTTAGGACCAAGACAGTATTGGTTGTAATCCATGCTTACTTTAATTATATTTATATTATTGTGGACCAAGACAGTATTGGTTGTAATCCATGCAACTAACACTTGAGTTATGTAGACATGTCTTAACCATCATTCCTAAACATAATGACATAGTAACTTAGCATGTTAACATCATACGTAACATCATGATATGAACATCACATAAATCATCCATAAGCATCATAAGTAGTAAGTTATTCTTTAGGCATAACTATCATAAGTATAGCATGAAACTTAAGAAGACAATGTAAAACACAAGACATGTAACAAACTATAAATATGAGAATCTTTTTCTTTTTCCTTTGCCATGTCACTGCCACACACACACTCTTGCCCCTCCTGTCGCTTCCCTTAATATCCTCTTGCTTGATCTGCGGTATAAGAAAATAAAACTATAAGCACATAGACTTAGTAAGACCCTTTCCTACTCACCAAATACATACGTCTCATAAAATAAAACATATAACTTACTTATCATAAAGAAGTTCTTCATATAAAACCTAAGCATATGAAATACTAACATGGCATGGTTCTTGACATAAAACATAAGCATATGAAACATTTAACATGACATGGTTCTTCACATAAAACATAAGCATATGAAACATTTAACATGGCATGGTTCTTAACATAAAACATAAGCATATGAAACATTTAACATGGCATGGTTCCTAACATAAAGCATAAGCATATGAAATATTTAACATGACATGGTTCTTAACATAAAACATAAGCATTTGAAACATTTAACATGGCATGATTCTTAACATAAAACATAAGAATATGAAACATTTAACATGACATGGTTCTTAACATAAAACATAAGCACTTAACATAAAACATAAGCATATGAAATATTTAACATGACATGGTTCTTAACATAAAACATAAGCATATGAAACATTTAACATGAGCATAAAATATACTTAACATGGATGCATAACATGAATGGATGCATGAGTCAAATGTATATAACCTAAGGGTGCTTATTTGAAAATCATACTTATAAATACTTAAATATAATCATCACATCATGGGGGCCCTGGCTTGTACCACATACATACATCATATGCGCGCATCCCTAAGTAAATACGAGGTAGCTAGTCTCGACCTACTAGGGTAAGGACAGCTGCGGTAGTCCCAAAAACCGAGGCTTTCATGAGGAGCCCATCCCTGTTGGACAGCTGCGGTAGTCCCAAAACCGGGGACAGCTGCGGTAGTCCCACACCGAGGCTTACATGAGGAGCTCATCCTTTGGACCCTTACTTCGGTCCGGTACAAGCTCATTCATAAAGTAAAATAGCTTCACATGCTTCATCATTTATAGGACATTCATAGCATATTGAAAGACATAAACATGATCTTATTACATGAAGCATGGCATAAAACTTACTTAGCATTTCATCATTCATAGTTAATGTATAACATCATTATGGCCTAAAGGCATAAACATCATCATCATTCATCATCTTCATTCATAAGGTATGTCATCCATACATCATTATGCCTTAGAGGCATGAACATCATTTTTATTCATCATCTTTATTCATAAAGCATGGCATACATACCTAATTATGCCTTAAGGCATAAACATCATCTTAGTTCATAAAGCTTGCATGATCATGGTACCTAAGGTAAGCATGCATTACATACATGGTACATATCACATAACATACATAATCATGGTATCCATCATAAAGCATGCATGGGTAGGATCCATATGAACATGATACATACTACCTAGGTTCATGGCATTCGACATAGAACATGCATAGGCCTACTTAACCATATATCTATCATAGGCGTTTAACTTAAAATATGCATTATTCTACACAAAACATTAGGCCTACTTCACAACACATGTGTTCATGGTATAGGGCTTAAAACATTCATGAATGAAACCTACTAAACATGGTATCTAACATAAGCATACAAAATTATGAAGCATAGTACATAAGGTTAGGGTTTTTGGTAACATAAAATTCATACCACATGCTTGAACATATATATACATCATAGTAAGCCATAAACAAGTATTCTTGAAACCCTAACTCATCCCAAACCCTAGTTAAGGTGCTTGGCCGAAACTTGGAAGAAGAGATATCCTATTATTCAAGCAACATGTGAGATACCATAAGTAAGGAAAAACCCATACATTACCTATAATGTCATAGGAAACCATTAGGACCCATAGTTGGAGCTAACCCTAATTTCTTAGCCCTAGATTGGGTCTTGGCCGAAACCCTAAAGGCCTACAAGTCCATGGAAAAATTCATATAGGTCAAAATCAACATCCAATACAATACATACAATACCATGAGAAGCCATTAGAACCCTTGATTGGATCTAATCCCTAAGTCCTAGCCCTAAATCATGCCTTGCACGAAACCCTAGAAGAGCAATAAGTCCATGAAACATTCATAAAATTTACAATTAACATTCATTATATCATAGGGATTCATAGTAGACATGCTTAGAGGGTTAGATCTAATCCTAACCCTAGAAATAGGGAAGTGGCCGAAACTTGTAGGGGGGTCTTAGGGTGCTACAAAAATTCCACAACTCGTCATTTACTCTTTATTTATCATGAGAAAACATTAGAAAGCATACATGAGATTTTTAACATTATCCTAGACCCATAAACTTCCTTGGCTGAAAGTTGTAGAGACCCTAGTGCATGGTTTTCTCAACATAGAGCCCAACAAAACCTTAAATCATGAAAGATAACATCAAAACTATTATACCACAGGTGAGAGAGTCTTACCCTTGTTATCTTGGTTTTAGACCTTAAATAGAGAAGAGGATGAAGACTTTCTTGACCTTAGATCACCCCTAGTCCTTGTAGCCTTATAGGAAGCCCTTAGATCTTGAAGAAGAAGTCTTCTTGTGAAGCTTTTCCAAGGGGAAAACCCCTTGTGGGTTTCGGCTAGAAGGAGGAAGGAGAGGGAGAGGAAGAGCCTTGGTGGATGAAGAAAAGAGAAAACAATAACTCAAGTGTCTCTTCCCTTCTCATCTACTTCTTTTATACTAGGTGTAGGGGCAAGTGAAGAGGCATGGTGTCCCCTCTCATGGTGACTCTTCACTTCCCTTAGCCTCAACTAAAATCCTCTTCCTTTTCCACTAGCACTCCCTTGCTAGGTGAATTGGTTAGTACATGCATGATGAGACTCTAGGTCCAAGGTTCAATCCTTGGCGCATGCACTTTATTTTTATTCCTTTTTCTTTTATTTTTGGCAAGGCCCACATAAGGCCCACCAAGAGTCATGATAATCTTCCTAATTTAAACCCATTTCCATTTATGTTAAATTCTACCTAAGATCCACTAATAACCATGGTACTAGAAGAGTCCATGTAAGGCCCCTTAGTACATAGCTTTTAATCCATATAAGGAATCATGCTAAGGTTCATACTATTATTCCTATATTACTCACGAATCCATATAGGCATGATCAATATTTTCAAGAAAAATATTGAAAGGATTTTACGGGTCGTTACAGCAACGGTCAAGCTTACGTGGTGAGTGCTGAGTGGAGGAGCCACGTCAACACTCAGGCGCCTGAAAGGGACTAGGGCGCCTGAGCCAGAATAATGTTTGACTGCGCAGCGAATAGAATTGAGGCCTGAGACGCTGTGACTATGGCGCCTGAATGCCTAATATATAAAGGGGACAAGAGCAGCACTTCAAAAAGGCAATTAACATTCTACGTTCATTCTGTTCTCCTGTGTGTTGTGCGATTAAAGCTCTGACAATGTCAAAACGTCATCCGACTCTCCAAGCGAAGATTTTCAAGTCATTCAAAATAGTCGGTATACTTTTTTTTGCACACTTAAGTTTTGTAAAGTGTACATTCATCCAATTATTAGTGAATTGCCCAAAGTAAATGATCAAGGATCGTGAACCTTGCAGTAGGAGCCGGTCAAGACTCCGAAGCAAGTAAAACCAACTTGTGTTAGCGTGCTGTGATTTGATTTTCCGCTATCTCTTCTCCCACGCTTATTCTTATACTTCCGTTGTGTACTCGATTATTCAGATATCCAAAGAATTTTCTTAAAGCGATATTCACCCCCCCCCCTCTATCGCTTTATTTCGATCCTACAATTGGTATCATAGCGGGTGCTGCTCAATTCTGGTGAAACCACCACTTGAGTATATTTCATATTTTTCGCTTACTCTCCTAAAATCTTTTTTCATTTTTGATCATATTTTTGTTTGGACTCGAGAATGGTGCAGTCACCACCTGAGCGTATTTTTCTTTTTATCATGCACTACTAATCTAAGACAAAAGTCTTGGTATATTTGTTTGTTTGTGTTTTTGCAAGTCGTCGATTCGTTCTTTTCTTTCTTAATGTCCATGCAAGAGGGCTACAACACTGCTCGCCCCCTCTCTTCTCTGGGGAAGATTTCGGTTATTAGAAGAGCCGGATGGAAATCGACTTGAAAACTTAGGTAGACATGTGGATCATAATCCAAACCAAATTTGATCTCCTAAGAGACGAGCAAGGGACGGTGCTAAGCTTTGAAAAATGGGGCACATCTGCCAAGAGAAGAATTGAAGCTGATGCAAAATCGATACAGACTCTCTAATGTGGACTTACAAAGGAGGAGTTGAACAGCGTCGGTCCTTTCAGCAGCGCCACGGAATTATGGAAAAGCTGATAGGACTCCACAAAGGAACATCCGACACCAAGGTAAGCCATCGAGATTTATTATTAAATAAATTATATAAATTAAAAATGCAAGACAGAGAATCTGCTTCCCAACTGCACGCTCGGATACAAGAAATCATGAACGGGCTCCACATCATCAAGCACACAATTGAAAACTGGGATTTGATCAGGTATACCTTGAACTCATTCCCTAGAAACTGACTGTGGGCATCGATGGTCAATGCTTACCAAGTTTCTAAGGATTTGTCTAAAATAAAATTTGATGAACTATTTTCAGAATTTGAATTACATGAGTAGATTAACGGTGCACTTGCAAAGAAAGGTGTAGCTTTAATTGCAGGAAAAATCAAGTAGAAGACACCAGAACCAGAATTGGATTCTGACTGGGAATCCGAAGAAGAACTGGCGGAGCTTGTGAGCGTCATTTGAAAGTTATTCAAAGTTAAGAAAGCCCAAAAGAAGAAGAAGATGAGACAACCAAAGGACAATCTGGCTGGACCAAAGAACAAGACGAATCTCACTTGTTATGGGTGTGGAAAGAAGGGGCACATCAATCCGAATGCCCGAACGCAAAAGAGACCAAAAAGCAACGGAGGATGAAGGCATTGCAAGCAAGATAGGACAACTCGTCTTCAGAATCGAACGAGGATGAACCAACGCACTCCAACCTCCTCATGTTAACGACCCAAGACAAGATCGGCATCGACTCCGAATCGAAAGAAGAAACAGAGCATGGAGCCGTCTCACTATCGAAAACTGGCCGACTCAAGGTAACGGGTTATTCTGAATTGGATCTTTACGAACTTATTTCTTATCAATCTCACAAACTGGCTAAGTCTCATGACCAGGTCAAGTCTCTCTGAGAGGAGGTAAAACTCCTTAAGGAGGAGACTAGCTCGAGTCCTTTGACTGAGCAAGTTGTAGCGACCCGCCTTCTCCTGCCTTAGACGGAACGTTACTTTTGTCTACTTCTCGACTCTAATGCACGACTAATAGAAATGCGGAAATCTTTTTTTTTTAAATTCATCTAAGGGTGATATTCTAACTTATGTAGTCATGCATGATACCATGTCACACTTTCTTTCTCAAAAACTCGTAAATTGATACTTATTGAAACCTGCCTCACCCAACTCATCTTTCGGGTATCAGTCGACTGATACTGTATCAGTCGACTGATACTGTATCAGTCGACTGATACGCCTGAAAGCTGAATTTTCAGGTTTCGGCACTTGCTTCAAGACTCCACCAAACCTATACTTTCGAGTCATATAGAATTCTGACACCATTTCTATACTCTATGTCAACTTCCTAAACAATTTAGCCAACCAAAACGAATCCATAAACTTAAAATTAGGACTTTTGCGGAAAGAAATAAACTATTCAAGTTATATGCACTTTAACAATAAAATTTGTACCAATCTTGACTCCTATACATTCATAACACCAAATACAAGTTCTATAACCTTGCTAAAACATCATGAAACATGAGTGCAACTTTTCTAAACATATTTAAGCAATAGAACTTGATTCAAAGAGAAATTAGTACTATCTTGGCACAAACATCTATTTCTCCAACAAAGTATCAATATTTCTATCTACTCACACTTTTACTCATCCAACGCAATCATAAGGACATGTATGCTAAATGAAGTGACATGGAATCTTTACTCTAAGAAATTGAGCATGTAAAACTATCCAAAGCTTAAATGTTCGCTAAACTCCATAAAGCAAGAACTTGAAATTGAATAAACTAAAACATTGTAATTCAAATAACTAAATTGTCTCGTCTCAAGATCTCTCCAAAATCAGCCACCACACACTTTACTCAGCACCGCCTCGTCGCCTTCCTTCAGAATTGCTTGCCTTTACCTTTATCTGCAGTAAGAGGAAATGCAACTAGTAAGCAAAAAGCTTAGTAAGTACTATCTAGCTCACAAAATCTCAAAACGTGCAAACATGCTTCTTGATCAATATGAAATCATATGAGATGCTAATATGCTTGAAAGAAAACTAAGAACATGTATAACTCAAAACATGCATACTCAAGCAATAATAAATCTCAATTTACTTTTTCTTGGCTCCACTTGAAACTTTAGCTATTCTTTAACTTTTGAAAACTTTCTTAAACTTTCGAAAACTTTGCTAAAGCATATACTTGAAAATAATAATCACTTGGATCCACTGAAGACGTAAGTACCATCTCATGCGCGTTCCCTAAAAGGTTGGGGTAGCGAGCCACCAATCCTAATAGAGCAGACCTTGGTCTACCAGGGCCAAGACCTTGGAATTGGACACCTGGATTTCTTTAACGACGCCCTTGGACGCCGGGTACTGGCCTTAGAAAATAAAATAGCTTTTCTTTCTTTTCTTTCTTATCTGTAAATGCCTTGGCATTTTCTCGAGCACCTTGCGTGCTAAAATCCCTAAGTCTTGACTTTTGGGGATTTCTTAAGGCCTTGGCCTTTTCTTTTCTTATCTTTATCTTCTCTTTTCTTTTCTCATAGCTTTTCTTGGACCCTAATCTCATATAGGGCACTCGATAAAATATATAAACATATAATGAACTAAGATCACATGCAAAAATTTTAACAAGAAGTAAATATCTCTTTTAAAAACTTTTAAGGGAAATTCTTGCGGAAAAACCGCCTCTTACTACAGGTGAGCAGTACTTACATTGATATCTTGGACTTACAACCAAGATTGACGTCTAGAGCTCGGGAGAAACTTGAGATCTCGGAGAATTCTTCGCGCCTACGCGTTCCTCTCGTCGCGGGGATCCCGAATATAGGAATATCTCTTGGAGAAGAGCTTTGGCCGGCCTTCTAGGGCTTGGTGTGGCGTGCGCACAAGAGAGGAGAGGGAGAGGGGTCGGCGCAACTCGGGAGAGGGAGAGGGTTTGAGAGAAAATAAAACCTCTCTCTTTAATCATCTATTTATACCTATGGGGCGGATCGACCTAACTACCCCTTAAATATACTTCTCTCCATCCCTTGTTGTGCTTGATACCCTAGCCCAGCTGGTTTGCGCTCGCGCCCGTCTCGTGGTGGTCGCGGGTTCAAACGCCCGGCTGCCCTTAAGTGGTTTTTCCTTTTTTTTATTTTTCTAAAAATACTAAACGGACTCGGAAAATTCCATAAAAATATTCTAAAAATTCCTAAAAATATCTAGAATATTTCTAAACCATTTTTAAATAATTCTAAGGACTTTAAGAACTAAAAATGGAAATTTTGGGGCGTTACAATCCCCCATACCTTATAAAAAGTTCGTCCTCGAACTTAGAATAATTCTGGATATCTCTCTCTCATGCTGTCTCGCGTTCCCAAGTAGCCTCTTCATGCTTTTGATTCTGCCAGATGACCTTCACTAGTGGCACTTCTTTGTTTCTTAATCTTTTAACTGCTTGGTCCACTATCTGTGTCGGTCTGCTCTCATAACTAAGATCTTCTTGGATCTGTACTGACTGAGGCTGAATCACTTGGCTAGGGTCGTGAATACACTTCTTTAGCATAGAGACATGAAAGGTACTGTGGATAGCTGACATATCCTCTGGTAGGTCCAGCTCATATGCTACCTTACCAACCCTCTTTATGATCTTGTAGGGTCCTATGTAGCGAGGACTTAGCTTGCCCTTCTTGCCAAATCTCATCACTCCCTTCATAGGAGCGACCTTGAGAAATACTGAATCTCCAACTTGGAATTCAAGTGGTCTACGGCGTGTGTCAGCATAACTTTTCTGTCTACTCTGGGCAGTCTCAATCCTCTGGCGGATCGTCTGGATAGCCTGAGTGGTCTCATCTATAAGTTCAGTCTGGCTGTCTAGTCTTGACTCCATCTCTTTCTTCTCACCAGCTTCTTGCCAACATATGGGTGATCTGCATTTCCTGCCATACAATGCCTCATAAGGTGCCATCCTGATGGTGGCCTGATAGCTATTGTTGTAGGCAAACTCAGCTAAGCACAGAAATTTGCACCAACTACCTTTAAAGTCCAATGCACAAGCCCTGAGCATGTCTTCTAAAATTTGATTTACTCTCTCTGTTTGTCCATCTGTCTGGGGATGGAAAGTTGTGCTGAACTGAAGTCTGGTGCCTAGGGCGTCCTGAACACACCTCCAAAAATGGGAGATGAACCGCCCATCTCTGTCAGAAACGATCGACTTCGGAACTCCGTGAAGCCTGATTACTTCTTTCACGTACAGCTATGCTAACTGCTCTACCGAATGCGATAACTTGATGGCTAGGAAGTGGGCAGACTTGGTCAATCTATCCACTATCACCCAAATTGCATCGTGTCCATGGGTGGTTCTTGGAAGACCTGTGATAAAGTCCATGGATATTTCTTCCCATTTCCACTCGGGAATGGGAAGTGGCTGTAGAACTCCTCCTGGTCTCTGGTGTTCTGCTTTGACTCTCTGGCAGGTCAAGCAGGTACTGATATATCTGGCCACGTCTCGCTTGAGTCCAGACCACCAGAATCCTTTCTTTAATCTTGATACATCTTGGTAGAACCAGGATGCATAGAGTACGGGGTACTGTGGGCTTCTTCTAAAATATTCTTTCTTAGTTCCTCATCATTGGGGACGCAAAGGCGGTCTCCAAATAGAGGATGCCACTATCTGATACTCGAAACTCTGAATTTTCTGCCTCTTGGATCTCCTGCTTGATCTTCTGGATTTCTGGGTCTTGACTTTGCTTTCTTTGTATATCCACAAGCAGGGTTGACTCTAGAGTCAATGCAGAAAGTTGCCCAATTATTACCTCGACTCCAAAATCCTTTATTTCTTTCTGAAGTGGTAGAGACAGTGATGATAGGGACATCAGTGCTGCACAGGATTTTCTGCTCAGTGCATCTGCGACTTTATTAGCTTTACCTGGGTGGTAGAGGATTTCACAGTCATAATCTTTGACCAACTCTAGCCACCTGCGCTGCCTCATATTCAGTCCTTCTGAGTGAAGAAGTACTTCAAACTCTGATGGTCTGTGAAGATTTGCACTGCACTCCATACAGGTAGTGTCTCCAAAGCTTCAGTGCAAAAACCACAGCTGCTAGCTCAAGGTCGTGGTAGGGTAATTCTTCTCATAGTCCTTGAGCTGTCTGGAGGCATATGCTATTACTTTACCATCTTGCATGAGGACAGCTCCAAGGCCCATCTTGGATGCATCACTGTAGATGTCAAAGGCCTTGTCACTCTCTGGAACAGTCAGATGGGAGCACTGGTCAGTCTCTTCTTCAGCTCTAGAAAACTGTGCTCGCATTTATCTGACCATTCAAACTTCTTGTTCTTTCTGGTCAAGGCTGTGAGTGGAGAGGCTATCCTGGAAAAATCCTCCACAAATTTTCTGTAATATCCTGCCAGGCCTAAGAAGCTTCTGATCTCACTGGCATTCTTGGGTCTACACCAGTTGCTGACTGCTTCTATCTTGGCTGGATCAACTTGAATGCCTTCTTTGGATACAATGTGACCTAGGAAGGTCACCTGATCTAGCCAAAACTCACACTTTGAGAATTTTGCATAGAGCTTCTCCTGCTGAAGGATCTGCAGCACTATCCTCAAGTGTGTAGCATGGTCCTCTGGAGTCTGTGAGTATATGAGAATATCATCAATAAATACAATGACGAATTTATCGAGATACTCCCTGAAGATGTGGTTCATCAGCTCCATGAAGACTGCTGGAGCATTGGTTACTCCAAAAGGCATTACTACAAATTCGTAGTGGCCGTATCTTGTCCTGAAGGCCGTCCTGGGGATGTCACTTTCTTTAACCTTTAGCTGATGATACCCAGAACGCAGGTCTATCTTCGAGAACACTGTAGCCCCTTTGAGTTGATCAAATAAATCATCTATTCTAGGAAGGGGGTACTTGTTCTTGATGGTCACCTTGTTCAGAGCTCTGTAGTCTATGCACAGACGCATAGACCCATCCTTCTTCTTGACGAAAAGTACAGGAGCTCCCCAGGGTGAATGACTCGGGCGAATGAAGCCCTTGTCTAGTAGCTCCTGGAGTTGCTCTTGTAATTCCTTCAACTCTGCTGGAGACATACGATATGGGGCCTTCGAGACCGGACCGGTACCGGGCACTAGCTCGATCTCGAATTCCACTTCTCGGTTGGGAGGTAGTCCAGGTAATTCTTCTGGGAACACTTCTGGATATTCGCAGACTACCCGTACCTCCTCCTGCTTGAGTTCTTCCTTTGCTTCTGATTCCACTATGTGTGCAAGAAAACCAGCACACCCTCGCTCTAGCATCTGGTGGGCTGCCAAGGCTGAGAGAAATTTCTGAGTCTTCCTCCTTGAGGCTCCTTGAAACTCGAATGGTGGTTCTCCTTCTGGGCTGAAAACCACCTTCCTTCTACGGCAGTCCACTGAAGCGCTGTACTTACTGAGGAAATCCATGCCCAGTATGATGTCGAAGTCCTGCATCGCAAGGACTATCAGATCGACATATAGCTCTCGGTCTGAAATCTTGATTGGCACAGCCCGGAGCCTCTGGGTGGACTCCATGATTTCCCCTGAAGGGAGAGTTGTCAGGAATCTGGACTCCCAACTCTCTGTAGGCACCTGTAACTTACTAGCAAAGGTACTGATACGAAAGAATGGGTCGCCCCAGTGTCAAACAGTGTAGTAGCTAAATGCTGTAAAATAACTATTTGACCTGTTACGACGTGGAGGCGCTAGCATTCTTCCTTCGTGAGGGCAAACTCTGGCATTGGTTGGAACTGGTGCTGCTCCAACCCTCCTTGACTGATCTGAGGTCCCTC
>JAGFNQ010002536.1:320243-442257 GCA_024364735.1 Boesenbergia rotunda
CTATGGGGCGGATCGACCTAACTACCCCTTAAATATACTTCTCTCCATCCCTTGTTGTGCTTGATACCCTAGCCCAGCTGGTTTGCGCTCGCGCCCGTCTCGTGGTGGTCGCGGGTTCGAACCCCGGCTGCCCTTAAGTGGTTTTTCCTTTTTTTTTTTTAAAATACTAAACGGACTCGAAAATTCCATAAAAATATTCTAAAAATTCCTAAAAATATCTAGAATATTTCTAAACCATTTTTAAATAATTCTAAGGACTTTAAGAACTAAAAATGGAAATTTTGGGGCGTTACAATCCCCCATACCTTTATAAAAAGTTCGTCCTCGAACTTAGAATAATTCTGGATATCTCTCTCTCATGCTGTCTCGGCGTTCCCAAGTAGCCTCTTCATGCTTTTGATTCTGCCAGATGACCTTCACTAGTGGCACTTCTTTGTTTCTTAATCTTTTAACTGCTTGGTCCACTATCTGTGTCGGTCTGCTCTCATAACTAAGATCTTCTTGGATCTGTACTGACTGAGGCTGAATCACTTGGCTAGGGTCGTGAATACACTTCTTTAGCATAGAGACATGAAAGGTACTGTGGATAGCTGACATATCCTCTGGTAGGTCCAGCTCATATGCTACCTTACCAACCCTCTTTATGATCTTGTAGGGGTCCTATGTAGCGAGGACTTAGCTTTGCCCTTCTTGCCAAATCTCATCACTCCCTTCATAGGAGCGACCTTGAGAAATACTGAATCTCCAACTTGGAATTCAAGTGGTCTACGCGTGTGTCAGCATAACTTTTCTGTCTACTCTGGGCCAGTCTCAATCCTCTGGCGGATCGTCTGGATAGCCTGAGTGGTCTCATCTATAAGTTCAGTCTGGCTGTCTAGTCTTGACTCCATCTCTTTCTTCTCACCAGCTTCTTGCCAACATATGGGTGATCTGCATTTCCTGCCATACAATGCCTCATAAGGTGCCATCCTGATGGTGGCCTGATAGCTATTGTTGTAGGCAAACTCAGCTAAGCACAGAAATTTGCACCAACTACCTTTAAGTCCAATGCACAAGCCCTGAGCATGTCTTCTAAAATTGATTTACTCTCTCTGTTTGTCCATCTGTCTGGGGATGGAAAGTTGTGGCTGAACTGAAGTCTGGTGCCTTAGGGCGTCCTGAACACACCTCCAAAAATGGGAGATGAACCGCCCATCTCTGTCAGAAACGATCGACTTCCGGAACTCCGTGAAGCCTGATTACTTCTTTCACGTACAGCTATGCTAACTCTCTACCGAATGCGATAACTTGATGGCTAGGAAGTGGGCAGACTTGGTCAATCTATCCACTATCACCCAAATTGCATCGTTGTCCATGGGTGGTTCTTGGAAGACCTGTGATAAAGTCCATGGATATTTCTTCCCCATTTCCACTCGGGAATGGGAAGTGGCTGTAGAACTCCTCCTGGTCTCTGGTGTTCTGCTTTGACTCTCTGGCAGGTCAAGCAGGTACTGATATATCTGGCCACGTCTCGCTTGAGTCCAGACCACCAGAATCTTTGCTTTACATCTTGGTAGAACCAGGATGCATAGAGTACGGGGTACTGTGGGCTTCTTCTAAAATATTCTTCCTTAGTTCCTCATCATTGGGGACGCAAAGGCGGTCTCCAAGGTAGAGTATGCCACTATTTGATACTCGAAACTCTGAATTTTCTGCCTCTTGGATCTCCTGCTTGATCTTCTGGATCTCTGGGTCTTGACTTTGCTTTCTTTGTATATCCACAAGCAGGGTTGACTCTAGAGTCAATGCAGAAAGTTGCCCAATTATTACCTCGACTCCAAAATCCTTTATTTCTTTCTGAAGTGGTAGAGACAGTGATGATAGGGACATCAGTGCTGCACAGGATTTTCTGCTCAGTGCATCTGCGACTTTATTAGCTTTACCTGGGTGGTAGAGGATTTCACAGTCATAATCTTTGACCAACTCTAGCCACCTGCGCTGCCTCATATTCAGATCCTTCTGAGTGAAGAAGTACTTCAAACTCTGATGGTCTGTGAAGATTTTGCACTGCACTCCATACAGGTAGTGTCTCCAAAGCTTCAGTGTAAAAACCACAGCTGCTAGCTCAAGGTCGTGTGTAGGGTAATTCTTCTCATAGTCCTTGAGCTGTCTGGAGGCATATGCTATTACTTTACCGTCTTGCATGAGGACAGCTCCAAGGCCCATCTTGGATGCATCACTGTAGATGTCAAAGGCCTTGTCACTCTCTGGAACAGTCAAGATGGGAGCACTGGTCAGTCTCTTCTTCAGCTCTAGAAAACTGTGCTCGCATTTATCTGACCATTCAAACTTCTTGTTCTTTCTGGTCAAGGCTGTGAGTGGAGAGGCTATCCTGGAAAAGTCCTCCACAAATTTTCTGTAATATCCTGCCAGGCCTAAGAAGCTTCTGATCTCACTGGCATTCTTGGGTCTACACCAGTTGCTGACTGCTTCTATCTTGGCTGGATCAACTTGAATGCCTTCTTTGGATACAATGTGACCTAGGAAGGTCACCTGATCTAGCCAAAACTCACACTTTGAGAATTTTGCATAGAGCTTCTCCTGCTGAAGGATCTGCAGCACTATCCTCAAGTGTGTAGCATGGTCCTCTGGAGTCTGTGAGTATATGAGAATATCATCAATAAATACAATGACGAATTTATCGAGATACTCCCTGAAGATGTGGTTCATCAGCTCCATGAAGACTGCTGGAGCATTGGTTACTCCAAAAGGCATTACTACAAATTCGTAGTGGCCGTATCTTGTCCTGAAGGCCGTCCTGGGGATGTCACTTTCTTTAACCTTTAGCTGATGATACCCAGAATGCAGGTCTATCTTCGAGAACACTGTAGCCCCTTTGAGTTGATCAAATAAATCATCTATTCTAGGAAGGGGGTACTTGTTCTTGATGGTCACCTTGTTCAGAGCTCTGTAGTCTATGCACAGACGCATAGACCCATCCTTCTTCTTGACGAAAAGTACAGGAGCTCCCCAGGGTGAATGACTCGGGCGAATGAAGCCCTTGTCTAGTAGCTCCTGGAGTTGCTCTTGTAATTCCTTCAACTCTGCTGGAGACATACGATATGGGACCTTCGAGACCGGACCGGTACCGGGCACTAGCTCGATCTCGAATTCCACTTCTCGGTTGGGAGGTAGTCCAGGTAATTCTTCTGGGAACACTTCTGGATATTCGCAGACTACCCGTACCTCCTCCTGCTTGAGTTCTTCCTTTGCTTCTGATTCCACTATGTGTGCAAGAAAACCAGCACACCCTCGCTCTAGCATCTGGTGGGCTGCCAAGGCTGAGAGAAATTTCTGAGTCTTCCTCCTTGAGGCTCCTTGAAACTCGAATGGTGGTTCTCCTTCTGGGCTGAAAACCACCTTCCTTCTACGGCAGTCCACTGAAGCGTTGTACTTACTGAGGAAATCCATGCCCAGTATGATGTCGAAGTCCTGCATCGCAAGGACTATCAGATCGACATATAGCTCTCGGTCTGAAATCTTGATTGGCACAGCCCGGAGCCTCTGGGTGGACTCCATGATTTCCCCTGAAGGGAGAGTTGTCAGGAATCTGGACTCCCAACTCTCTGTAGGCACTTGTAACTTACTAGCAAAAGGTACTGATACGAAAGAATGGGTCGCCCCAGTGTCAAACAGTGTAGTAGCTAAATGCTGTAAAATAACTATTTGACCTGTTACGACCGTGGAGGCGCTAGCAGCTTCTTCCTTCGTGAGGGCAAAGACTCTGGCATTGGTTGGAACTGGTGCTGCTCCCAACCCTCCTTGACTGATCTGAGGTCCCTCCAGTATAGTAGGCATGTAATGTAACTGAGGCTGGCCCCCATACTGTACGGACTGCTGAGGAAGTACCTTGAACTTGTTTGGGCAGTCTTTGGATCTGTGTCCCTCTTGTCCACATGAATAGCTTCCAGTTACACCCAGAAGGCATGCTCCTGGATGGTTCCTCCCACACTTAGGACAAGGTGGATACCTAGCTTGCTTATTCTCTGGTTTTCCTCTCTGGCTGCCAGGCCACTGCTTCCTTTTGTGGTTCTTGTTCTTCCAGTTCTGGCTATTTGGCTGAGGCTTCTGGCCTCCTATTGTCTTGTTCTCAATCAGGACTGGCTTCTGCTGTGCTTGCTGTGCCTTGATGCTATTCAGGTAGTGCTCTGAGATTAGAGCACTACTGACCAACTCCTCGCTGGTCTGGGGTCGGTGCATCCTGCTGTTCACGTTGAGTGCTATCTCAGGGTTCAGCATGCGGAGCATCAGTCTGACTCGCTCCTTCTCTGTGCTGATTAGCTCTGGGCAGAGGCGAGCTAGTCTGTTGAACTTTGCGACTGCTTCTCCCACTGGTAGGCTACCTTGTCTGAACTCCATGAAGTCCTCGTAGTGCTTGTTGGTAACCCGCATGTGGAAGAACTCCTCATAGAACTCTTGCTCGAAATCTGCCCAGCTCATCTGGTTGACTATCCTCTTACTCTTGACTCGCTCCCACCACATACGAGCATCTCCAGTTAGGCAGAAGGAGGCACATTTGACCTTCTCGACTTCTGGCCAGTCAAGAAGCTCCATCGTGCTCTCTAAAGTCTTGAACCAAGCCTGGGCATCCCAGGGCTCAGTCGTGCCTGAGAAGCTTTCGGGTTTCAGCCTCTGCCACTGGACGAGGTATGCTTCTTGTCTTCGGTTCACAGCAGGGGTCTCCTGTGGGACTGGTGGAACTTCAGCCACCACTGGAGTTTCCACTCCTGCTGGGGGTGGTGTAGGGGGCACTGGGTGCTGATTTGCCATCAGTGTGGCGATGATCTTCTGTTGTTCTGTCATCTGAGCTTGCATTTGAGCAATGACTGCCATCAGGTCTGGCTGTTCTGTGCCAGGCTCATTGTTATCTTGAACTGGGGTTCCGTTCCTCTGCTGCACCGTTCTGTTGGGGCGTACCGGGTGCAGTCAATTAGGATTGACTCCCTACATCTGATAAGTATGTCCTAAATTCATCCAAGAGATACCCATCACTATGATCCGATCGTAGTGTCTTGATACATTTACCTTGATGTTTCTCCATAACCGTCTTGAATTCTTTGAACCAATCAAAGATTCAGACTTGCGGCCATCATGTAAATGTATCCCTAACTTTGAATATTCGTCTTACAAAGTATTCAAAACTACCTCTTTCCTGGATAGGCATAGGACCACACAAATCAGAATGAACCGATTCTAACATATCTTTGGCTCTATACCCCTCGGCCTTGAAAGGCCTCTTGGTCGTCTTACCTTCCAAGTAAGATTCAAAGGTTAGGAAGTCTCCTACTACCAATGAACCCGAGGGTCCATCGACTATCGTCCTATGAATCCTACTAAGGTAAATATGACCAAGCCCTAGATGCCAAGGACATGTTTGGTTCATCTTGGAAGGGACTTTTCTCTTATTTTGATTACATGATGAGCTATTAGCTACTATTTGCATCATGGGAGACTTTGGTTTTAATTGCTTAAATCACTTATCCATGTTCCTAAACAGATAATCTTTCTATTCCACTTTTCATAACAAAAGCAATAGAATATCCATTGTTTCAGAAACTGAATCAGAGTTCTTTCTAAAATTAGGTACATAAAAGCAATCTCCTTAAAATCAAAACTTTATTTCCCTCTCTAAAGACAAATAAATAACTCCCACTGCAATAGTTTCCACCTCCGTAGCATATCCCATGTAAACGGTAATCTTTTCTTTAGCTAATCGTTGGGCTTCCTGAAACCCCTGCAAAGAATTGCAGACATGTTTAGTGGCATCCGTATCTACCCACCAGGTACCAGTAGATAACACCGCTAAAACATGTTACAACGACAAAAGAAAAGATATACCTTTCTCTTGACAATGGGGACAGTTCGCCTTTCAATGTCCATCCTGCTGGCTTGTGAAGCACTTGGTTTCTTCACACCAGTCTGAGGTCCCTGCGATTCTGCTGCCTTCTTGGACTCACCTTGTTTCTTCTTCTTCCTACCTTTCGGCACAGATGTAGAAACCTTCTGAGTGACCAAGGCCTGCAAACCTTTACGAAAGAGCCCCTCTATCCCCTGGAGTTCTCCCAGGAGTTCCCTCAATGTAAACTCATGCTTATTCATGTTATAGTTGAGCCGGAACTACTCAAAACTCCTAGGTAGAGATTGGAGTATTATATCGACCTGGGTTTCCCCATCGATTTGTCCTCCAAGAACCTCAATCTCATTTAGGTGGGTCATCATCTTCAGGACATTCCTCGAAGAGCACATTTTTGTACTCATCAGCAGTAAGGACAACGTCTAGTTTCTTTTTCCAGTCTATGTAATTGGGATCAATAAGATTATTTTCCTTAAGTATTGTAACTAGTGGGTTAAAGCCATTATGAAAATCTTGAGAATCACAATACACTACTTTAGAAATCGAAAATAAATTGATTCCTCAAAACAATTAATTTTCGAAATCAACCAACATCTCAAACACCGAGAATTTGCATGTCACGTTAGTGTGGACGTATACAAACTCTACATTCGTTAGAGAAGGTTTTACCCATCAATCTTACTATCTTGTTAACCTAACTTTTTGACAAGTAAGACTAATAGTTGGTCAACTTCGACCCTACAATTTATTAGCAGTGACTCCGTTGGGGAGGATACTAATAATTGTGTCTAAGTGTTTACCATTGCACGATACTAAGGGAACTATTTAGGATTATGTGTCTTCCGTTGAGGAAGTCCACACACTCTTCAATAATCCCCTATAATTTTTTCTGAACTTGTGATCCGCAGAACAAGCCTATCCATTATGGAGGAAGGCACTCAGAGCCAACGCGCGGGCTTGTTCGCATCACATATCACATTGCAATGGAGGTCGTGGGACCCTCAGGGTCCCTCTCCCACTTAGTAATTTATCTTGAGGAATTTTCTAGCACTACCACACAACCAAGCACATAACCAATCAACTTGAAGAAAAACATAGAGATAATCCTAGATTTCCCAACTTTCATGACCCTTGGTCTCTAATGCGCCTCCAGTCGTGTTGTCACTTCGTCTGCTCCTCCCTTTGTTCTGCGCAAGATGCCTCGAGGGATTTCCATGGCGAAATAACTAGCTAATTATTTACATCATCGATCCTATACTCCTCGAGGGAGTGTACATGAAATCTAGATCAACTGTAAATAAATAACTCAGCTAAACATCCGCAGTATTTAATTACAAAAATTAAATACCTAGCCTCGTCAACCCCGAGGATTAATTAATTACAAAAATATGCAAACCAATCACACAACACATATTTGGCCATGAAGTTGGAATCTCGTGCCTGCAACACAAAGTTAGCCTACGCACATCCACGCATCATCCAGCAAAATAAAATGTATGAATTGCAAAAATTAACCAATCCTAAACACACAAAGTCGGAAACCTCAGCTCTGATACCAATTGTTGGGTATGATTTGGCGGGTTTCCGTAGCGAATACTCGGTCAATCCAAGAGACCTCTCCATGTCTACGGATTAAAACTTAATCCGAATGGAGACCCGTCTCCCTACGATCATCTCGTGCCGTATTGAACGATCCAAATACAACTCGGCCAATTACCAAAATCAACCTTGTAATTTGCTCGACCGTTCGACCGCGAAAAAGGCGATGAGTTGATCGCCGGCTTTTGTGTTTATGGTCGGGTCCAGATAAATAATTATTGACTATGATTCACAATCAAAATAATTAAATAACAAACATAAAATAATGAGACAAATAAACAAGGCACAAAATAACATAAGGAGCCAAAGGAAGAATTATATTTCCCATTACCTTACGATCTTCTACCGTATGACCCTCCCCACTTAGACGTCGTGTGGGCGATGATCTACCAAGACCCGTGGTCACCAAGTCGATCCCTTCTCCTTGCGCCAACCAATCCCTAACCAAAGGGATGCCGCCGACCACTCCAAAGAGATAATCCAAATACAAACCCTATCAATTCTCTCTTCCACTGTCGGCGCCCGAACATCAAGTATCTTGGAGTTCCCGTGTGCTGAGTAACTCCAAGTCGCATGAGCAACTTGTGTTCTGAGCAACTCCACAACTCTAACTTGCGTTTTCATACTACAAACAAATTGGGTGATCAACTTGTTTGTTTCGGCAAGAACAATTTGCGTGAGCAAATTATTCTTTCCACCAAAAGCTACTGTGCACGCGACTGCAAGTTCCTTCCTCACTGCCGCCATGGAGAAGAGATGCGTGAGTAATCTTCTCACTGCTGCCTTGGAGAAAAACTTGCTGAAGAGGATGGCTTCAGCCACCTTGCGTGCACAATCTTCTCACTGCCGCCTTCTCACCTTGGTCAAGAAGATAGCGTGAGCCACCTTCTTACCTTGCTCCTCCCTTTCTCCAGCCAATAATTGCCGTGTGCAATTGTTTTTCCACCAATCAGAAAGTTGCCAACAGATGCAACTTTCATTCTGCATTGGTGGAAATTGCATGAAGCAATTGTCTCGCATGAAGCAATAGTCAGCGCCGAGAGAGGGAGAGAGAGAGAGAGAGGGGGAAGAGGAAAGGCATAGGGTTTCTTATGATCTATTTGATTAACCATCTAAAAAATCAACTTAGTCTCATGCCACATAGGGTATATATAGGGCTACAATAGGGACTATAAGGAGGAGTTGGATCTTGGCCTGCTAATGGATCCAAACTCGATCCATTAATGAGGATTCATTCCACTAATGGATCCCCATTGAACTACCTCACCAACCCTCATATTTACATATGGACTCCACTTATTACGGGTCGTCCATCCCTCCGTGTTTAAGATCTCGAATGTCCGTTAATTAATTAAATTACTGACAATTTAAATTAATTAACCTCTGGGTCCTTGACTAGTACCACTCAACCTTATCATCGTGCCAGATCAAATCCACCTGCAGGGTTTAGCACGATGAACCTTTTGAGCTCATCAAGTGGGCATCATCATCCTGACTCACCAGAACACGAATTTCGTCAATAATCATCGACACATCATATTATTAATATTATCTCCCAACTTACCGGGCCTATCGATCTAGCAGAATAGATCTCGCCCATTAATAAATCAAAGAAATAATAATTAATAATATATGCTCGATATTATTTCGGGATTAAGGGATCATACTCCATAATAATATCTTGATGTCCTATCCAATTATCGAGTCAGTACAAATTAGATAACCTCGGGTTTTGGTCCTACCCAATGTACTCAAAGCACACTAGTGTAATTCTATGGTTAAGACCAACCACACCTAATTACACTACAACCATCTCGATGGGTTGTCCAATTCCATCTCGGTTGTGGGCCTCTATTTTAAACTAAGCAAAGAACTGATAACATGATCTTCCGTGTGACACCACACACTATGTTATCTACAACGCAAAGTAATTGGACTTCGTGCATATACTAATGTAAACAAGCACCTAGTGTAGTTATGATTCTCTTTTCAAAAGGAAAATGTTAATACAAAGAAATTCATGTCTTTCAGTATACACATCTTACAAGGAAGACTAGGTAAGTGAACTTGAACTACCTATCCTGTACTTCTACAAAACTGGATCTAAACTAAGCCACTCTATGTGTTGGAACATAAAGATTTGGACCAGTAGATGTTGGATAGTAGGTGTTCCAGACATATGACTAGAAACATGTCAAAGTTCTCCAAGCTAAAATACAAGGACATAGGAACAGTGGTGTTTGGCAACAATGCGACACTTAAGGTAATCGAGTCAGGTAACATTGAACTGGACTCCAACTTTACTATTAAAAGGGTCCTTTTGGTTTACAGTTTCAAATTTAATTTACATAGTATTAGTCAACTCTGTGATACTGGATACTTAGTCACTTTTACCAACCAAGACTGTCTAATTAAGAACTTACAAGTCCCAGGGGTTTACCCTGAAAGGACTTAGGAAAAATAACATTTATGGCATAAACTTACCTACCTCACTTAAGTGTTATCTAACTCATGTAGAAGAAACTAAACTCTGGCACAGGAGATTGGGAAATGCCAATCTAAAGCTAATCTCCACACTCAGCCAAAAAAAGGCATACCCAAACTTATAAATCTTGAAAATTCAATTTGTGGTACATGTCAACAGGGTAAACAGACCAAGTCTACCCATAAACTTACCCAGTCTGACCTAACCCAATCTGTACTTGAGCTCCTACATTTAGACCTATTTGATTCTCATTGAGCTAAGTCACTAAGCAGAAATCGACACTGCTTAGTTATAATTGATGATTATTCTAAATTTAATTGGATCCAATTTCTTAAAATCAAAGATCAATGTCTTGAATCATTTGAATCTTTAACTAAAATCCTTGAAAATAAAAAAGGTATAAAAATTAAATGAATTCGAAGTGATCACGGGGTGAATTCAAAAATCTAAAGATTACTGGATTCTGTAGTAGAAATGGGTATTTTCATGAATTTTCCTGCCCTACGGCCCCCCAACAAAATGGTCTAGTTGAATGATGAAACAGAACTCTCCAAGAAGCAGCGAGAACCATGCTTAATGAACACAACTTGGCTAATCACTTTTGGGCAGAAGCAGCTAGCATTGTCTGCTATATTCAAAATAGGATCCTAATCAATAAAAGACATAATAAGACCCCTTATGAAATATATTATGATAAACCACCCAACCTACATTATCTAAAGGTCTTTGGCTATAAATTCCACATTTTAAACATAAAAGACTACTTAGGTAAATTTCAATCCAAAACCTCCCTTGGGATATTTTTAGGATACTCAACCACAAGTAGGGCCTACAGAGTCTATAACACACCAACTCTTATGATCCTAAACTACTAACATAGTATTTGATGAAGAAAACCAATCTAATCCAACTCCTCAATCTAATTCAAATCATCCCACCCTAACTAACTCAACAGGCGATGAGTCTGGACCAGACCAACTTACTAACTTGCCTACTGAATCGATCTTGGACATACCTACTGAACTGGTCCCTGTACCAAACTCAATTTCACCTACTGAACCGGTACATGAACCTACCCAAAACCTATCAGTCGGACCTAAGACTGAACCAAGTTCTAGGAGACCTAAGAAACCCAGACTAAATCACCCAACTGATCAAATTATGGGTGATCCAACTTTAATGGTAAAAACAAGATCCTCCTATAGAAACCTAGGTCAGGCTACACTGATTTCAAAGATTGAATCGAAGACCATAGAAGAGGTCTTACCTGACCCAGATTGAATCATAGTCATGTAGGAAGAACTAGTCCAGTTCGATAGAAACCAAGTCTGAGACTTAGTACCTAAACCTGAAGATAAATTCATTATAGACACTAAGTGGGTATTCAGGAATAAGTTAAATGACCAAGGTGAAATAGTTAGAAACAAAGCCCATTTAGTAGCTAAAGGCTTTAGTCCAGTTGAGAGGTTAGACTATGACGAAACTTATGCCCCTGTAGCTAGATTTGAGTAAATTAGAATGTTACTAACCTTTGTTGCCCATAGAGGATTCAAATTTACCAAATGGATGTTAAGTCAGCCTTCCTAAATAGGTTTATAAAAGAAGAAGTATATATAGGATAACCCCTAGGTTTTGAAGACTTAGACTATCCTAACCATGTATTCAGACTGTGGAAAGCTCTTTATTGGTTAAAACAAGCACCTAAGACTTGGTATGAATAATTATCCACTTATCTGGTTTCTTAAGGTTTTAACCAAGGCCAAATTGACTCAACTCTATTTGTTAAGACCTTAGAAAAAGACATCTTTATAGCCCAAATTTATGTAGATGACATAATCTTTGGATCAACCAACACTAATTTCTTAAAAGTATTTATTAAAATCATGAAAAGTGAATTTGAAATGAGACTAGTAGGTGAACTAACTTTCCTTTTAGGACTCCAAATTAAACAAACTAGGGATGAAAATTATATTCTCCAATCGAAATATGCTAGAGAATTAATTAAGAAATTCAAGATGGACAATTCAAAAGACCTAAGTAGCCCTCTGGCCACAAATGCTAAAATAGATAATGATCCTCAAGGTAACCCAGTTGACTTAAAATATTATAGAAGTGCTATAGGGAGCCTACTTTACCTAGACCTGATATCCTATTTGTAGTAGGTATTTGTACCAGGTACCAAACTTATGCTAAGAAATCCCACTTAACTATAGTTAAGAGAATCCTTAGATATATTAAGGGCACTTTAAATGTAGGTATTTGGTACCCCAGAACTTCAAACTTTGAGTTGTTAGGATTTTCTAACTTAGATTATGCTGGTTGTAAATTAGATAGAAAAAGTACAAGTGGGAGTTGTCAATTACTGGGTCAGAGTCTAGTTAGCTGGTGCAGTAGAAAGGAACACTATGTTATCTTATTTACAACTGAAGCAGAGTATGTTGCTTTAGGGGAATGTGTAGCTCGACTCTTATGAAAAATGCATACCCTTAGGGATTTCAAATTAGACTATACCCAAACCAAACTATATATTGATAATATCAGTTCTATAAACCTTACCAAAAATCCAATTCACCACTCTAGGACTAAACATATAGAGGTGAAACATCATTTTGTTTGGGACCACGTAGCAAGGGATGAAATTGTCCTTCAACATATTTACTCCAAATCTAACCTAGCAGACATTTTTACTAAACCTTTACCTTAGTCTGAGTTTAGTTCATTAAGAAGGCAACTTGGAATGTGCTTAGTAGAGTAGGTTTTCTATTGTTTGTGTTTTTGGTTATTCATCTAGTTAGATTTTTAAGTTTAATTCTGTTTTTAAAAAGGTTTCAAATATGTCACTTTAAGTTTTCAAAACTTTATCTTCAAAACTCGGTGTATTTTTCGGAAACATAGTTTTTCTTTAAAACTACCCCCTTCGAAACTAGGGTCATTCTTCGACACGGACTTAGCTTAGGCTTAACCCTAGTATACATGGGTCCTATAGCTTTAGCAGCCAACATCTTGCTGGGTATAGCTTGGCGGGTTTCCAAAGCGAATACTTGGTCATTCTTGAGAGACCTCTCCATGTCTACGGATTAAAAATTAATCCGAATGGAGACTCATCTCCCAACGACCATCTCGTCATCGTATGAAACGATTCAAATTATAACTTGGCCAATTTCAAAGATCGAGCCTTGTAATTTGCCTAACCATTCGACCGCGGAAAAAACGATGAGTGGATCACCAATTTTTGTGTTTATTATTGGGGTCGAATTAATTATTTATTATCAATGATTAACAAATAATCAAAATAATAATAATCAATTAACACACACATAAAATAACGAACCTAAAATAAAGGAGCCAAGGAAGAGAATTATACCTTCCTTTACCTCGTAGCCTTCTACCTTATGCCTCTTCCCTCCCGAATGTCGTATGGGTGACGAGCTACCGAGAACCGGGATCACCAAGACGCTCCAAAAGATCTCTTCTTCTTGTGCCTAGCCAAAAACCCTAGCCAAGGGTTTTGGAACCGCCGGCCACCTCTTCACCATTCCTTGCGCCACCCGCCACCGAGAGCCACCGGACCCTCGCCGGACACAAGGAAGACCTAGGGAAGAGTATGAAGAAGAAGAAGGAGTGAAACAATCCTCTCCCTTACCCATAATGGTCGAAGACTTCTCCCTTTGCTTGCGGCACCGCCTTGCACCGCCGCCCGCCAATTTCTCTCGCGCGCCACCCACCGGCTGCGTCTCCTCCTCGTCGGACACCACAAAAGGGAGAGCAAGAAACTCCCTTTCTCTAGCAGTAGCCGGCGGCCTTGGAGGAGAAGTGATGGGATGAGGAAGAAGAAGAGTTTTCTTCTCCTCTAACCGGCGCCCTAGGACAGAGAAAAAGGGAGAGAGGAGAAAATAAGAGTCTTGGGTTGTGATTAATTGGATTAATTAGCCTTGGTTTCTTGATCCCATGGGGTATATATAGGGCTAAGGTAGGGACCAAGAGGAGGAGTTGGGTCTTGGCCCACTAATGGATCTAAAATCAATCCATTAATGAAGATCCATTCCACTAATGGACCTCCATTGAACTTCCTCACCAACCCCCATATTTTCATATGGGCTCCACCTATTATGACTACATCCATCCCCCCATGTTTAAGATATCGAATACCCATTGATTAATTTAAATTACTGACAATTTTAATTAATCAACTTCTATCTCGTTGACTAGTACCACTCAATATTATCATCATGTTGGATCAAATCCATCTGCAGGGTTTAACATGATGAACCTTATGAGCTCATCAAGGGGGCATCATCATCCCGACTCACCAGGACACGGATTCCGTCAATAATCAACGTCACACCATATAATTAATATTATTTCCCAACTTACCGGACCTATTAATTTAGCAGAATAAATCTCACACATTGGTAAATCAATGAAATAAATATTAACTATACATGCCTATTATTATATCAAAATTTAGATATTGTACTCCATAATAATCCGAGGTCCAATCCAATTATTAAGTCAGTACAAATTAGATGACCTCTGGTTTTGGCCCTGCACAATGCACATAAAACACACTAGTGTAATTCTATGGTCAAGACAAACCACACCTAATTACACTACAATCATCCCGATGATTTGTCCAACTCCATCTCGTCTGTGAGCCTCTACTTATACTATGCAAGGGACTGATAACATGATATTCTGTGTGTTACCACACACCATGTTATCTACAATGTAAAGTATTGGACTTTTATGCATATACTAATATAAATACGCATCTGTGTTGTTGTGATTCTTTTTTCAAAATATAGATGATCATATATATAAAAAGAACAAGTCTTTTAGTATACACATCTAATAATCTCCCACTTATACTCAAAGACTCTACTGTTCTCTCACTGCCATACATCTAACTCCCATATCCTCCACATGCCGGTCAAAAGCTCTTGCTGGAAGAGCATTAGTGAAAGGATCCGCCAGGTTGTCCTCCAATGCAATCTCGGCGACAGCTACTTCTCCTCGCTTTACGATTTCTCGTATCAAGTGGTACTTGCGCTCTATGTGTTTACTCGCCTTATGGGCTTGTGGTTCCTTCGAGTTTGCAACTGCACCACTGTTATCACAATAGATTGTGATAGATCTGGGCAAACCAGGAATCACATCAAAGTTCATCATGAAGTTCCTGAGCCATACAACTTCCTTGGCTGCCTCTGAGACTGCCACATACTCATCTTCCATGGTGGAGTCCGCCACGCATTTCTGCTTGACACTCCTCCATACTATGGCTCCACCTCCTAAAGTAAACACAAACTCTGACGTAGACTTACTCTTGTCCCTATCTGACTAGAAATCCGAATCTGTATAACCCACAGGGACTAATTGGTCTGCCCGATAAACTAGCATATAATCCCTAGTCCATCTCAGGTATTTCAATATATGCTTTATCGTAGTCCAATGTCCCTATCCAGGGTTACTCTGATATCTGCTGATCATGCCCACGGCAAAGCAGATATCTGGTCTCATGCACAACATAACATACATGAACCTTCCTACATCTGATGCATAAGGAACTGCCTTCATTTCCTCTATCTCCTTTGATGTTTTCGGACACATCTCCTTGGATAGAGGAACTCCATGCCTGAAAGGTAGAAAACCCTTCTTGGAGTTTTCCATGCTAAAATGAGCCAGGACGGTGTCAATGTATAAAGCTTGGGATAAGCACAACATCCTTTTCTGGCGATTCCTTATGACCTTGATCGCAAGGATGTGTCCTGCTTCTCCTAAGTCCTTCATATCGAATTGTTTGGACAACCATACCCTTATGTCTGACAATACTATGACATTGTTGACAATTAACAAAATATCGTCTACGTAGAGTACAAGAAACACCACTACGTTTCCGTCACATCTCTTATATACACATGATTCATTCGGACTTTGAATAAATCCATATGACTGGATTACTTCATCAAAGCGAATGTTCCAAGATTGCGAAGCTTTCTTCAATCCATAAATGGATCGATTAAGCTTGCATACTAGATGCTCTTTGTCCTTCGCAATGAACCCTTCTGGTTGCTTCATGTAGATGGTCTCCTCAAGACTTTCGTTAAGGAAAGATGTCTTGATGTCCATCTACCACACCTCATAGTCCATATGAGCGGCAATAAATAAGAGAATCCAGATAGACTTAAACATGGCTACCGGCGAAAAGGTCTCCTTATAATCGATACCCTCTTTCTGAGTATACCCTATCGCAACAAGCCTAGCTTTGAAGGTCTCAACCTTCCCGTCTGATCCTCTCTTTCTCTTGTAGATCCACTTGCATCCAATGGCTTTCACACCATTGGGTGGTTCTACTAGCTCCCAGACATGATTAGAATCCAAGGGTCTGGCCGCCTATCTCCGTAGAATTAGTCGGCTAGGAATGTGGAGACAACGGTGCGGCATCCTCATCATCAGAGGTAGAAATGCCTTCCTCGGGGATGGAAGATAGCGTGCTCGGGCTGAGGGGACGCAACCTCTTCCATCTCAGAGATAGGCCTTCCGGGATTCTTCTCTTATGCTGCCCAGAGAGTTGGGACATTTGTGGGTCGGTGGGAGGCGACGACCTCCCCCATATGGACTATAGTAGGAGGTGAATCAATCCCCGAAGGGACGCCAGTCCCCGGGCTGGCAAACACACCCGGAGTCTCTTGAAAGGCAGGTGTTTGAGGCACAACAGGAGCCTCTGTCTGCTCCGGCGCAACATACTCACTGGAGGATTCGGCAGTCCCCTCCGAGGACTCAGCTAAAGCAGAAGGCGAGGCGAGAGGAATTGGAGGGAGATCCAGGGCCTCCTTGTTGGCTTCATCCTGTTGGAGCAATCAGCCCTAAGATGGTCCGGAGTGACCATAGGTTTTGATGTTTGGGCAAAGGGTTTAAGTTAGATTTTCCCTTGTATTCTTATATGTGTATGTTGAGTGTGCAGGTTATACAGGTTACACATATGGACTTGACTGGACGGCCTCAGTACGGTGAAGGATAGCATGAAGGCAAGCTAGAGACTTGCGTGCGCATCCGAGGGACTTTGGTGAGCAGGGACGATGAGCTGAGGGGCGCGGACATCGAGGCATGCGTGAAGGATGGCATGGAGGCAAGCTGGAGGCTTGCGTGCATCCGAGGGACGGGAGCCGAAGATGAAGAGGGCGCGAATGCAATAGTCGAGGCTGCGGATGAGGAGTCAGTCGAGTCGAGAGGATCGAGTGCTGTGTGAATGTACTCAGGAAGGGATTCAGCCAGGGACCAGTCGACTGCTCTGGGAGCAGTAGACTGGTAGGTGGCTGGTGAGCTGGCAAATTCGAACGTTGGGAGTGTCAACGGTCGAATTTGGCTGGCACCAGTCTGTTGGGACCGGGTGCATGTTGACAAGGATACGAGTTCGTAAAATTTAAAATTTTTACGTGCAGCGGAAGAGTTTGCATAAAATAATTTCCTAAATTATTTTAACTTCGTATCTAGCATGCAACCCTATGGTGTGTTGACATAATCATACAATAAAATTTTGCGAAAAGTAAACTAATTTACTTTTATACCTCGCGTAACTCGAAGAAAAAGGGACGAGATCCAACCGTAGCGTCCCTTGGAAGCTCCGCCTCTATTCGCGTCTACGCCGAGTTCTCTTCGGAATGACTTCGCAAAGTCACGAGTTTTGTGCCGACGAGAACTACTAGATTCTCTATAGGCACAACAAAGAAGTACAAGAGAAAAATTAGGAAACTAACCAACGAAGTAACGGAATCGAATTCCGAGAGAGAGGGAGATGTGATCCGCTTCTTCTTCTTCTTGGTTGGTTTCTTCTTCTCCTTGAAGCTCACGGCAACTCCTTGCCTTGGTGTAGGATGGGCGCCGGCCCTAATGGAGCTAGGGTGGGCGCCGGCCCTAATGAAAGGGAGGGGAAAGGAGGAGAGAAGAGAAGAGAGAGAGGGAGAGCTCTATTCAATTACTTGATTAGTTAGGAATAAGGGCTAGCCTTTGGTTCCTTTATATAGTAGCAACTCCTTTGCTAAGTCTCCCTCTAAACCGAATTAACGGAATTAACGGAATTAGTTATAAGAAATTTATCTTATAAATTTTCTTATTAATTATTCCGTTTAAACCGAGTCTTTATTATAAACCAATTTATAATAAAACTAATTCTTCTTCTCTTTAAATTATGGAATAAATTTTTATAAGAAATTTATAAACTTTCTTATTATGAAAAAATCAATTCATAATTGATTTTATAAAATTAAAATAAACCAATTCATGGATTATTTTAATCTTCCATAAAAGAATAAATTTCTATAAATTTTATTTATATAAATTTTTTTATACAAATTTATTTATCCATAATTTATAAAATAAATCACACTAGATTTATTTTATTAATTAAACCAAAATCAATTGGTTTTCTCCTCTTTATTGGCCGACCACCAAAGGGGTTTTTGACACCCTCTTTGGCCGGCCAAACCAACCCGAACCGCCGCGAATTAAACTCATTTAATTTGCCCAAAAAGCCTTCAAAAGACTTAGCCATTTTAGCTTCCATTGCGCCTCTGACTAACTCAGATTCGACTTATTTCTCTTGATCGGAAAATCTAATTTTTCAACTCGTTTTAAATCCCTCGGATTACTCGTAGTGCGTGTGACTAAATAGGCTTTCGATTTATGTTGGCCGTCTATAATTTAACTAATTATAGAACGATCATGAGTGGCACCTAGTAGTACATCATGATCCCCAATTAATGGAAAGATCAACGGTTTGACCTCAGAAGAAATTATTCTGAAACCCTTCAGCAAGTCTAATGAATCGTGCCCCATTCCCTTCACCACCTTATACCCACTTGGTTCAGGACACGGTCAATGGTGTCAGTCCCCACTAGGCTGACTACGTCACACCTAGCCCAAGTAGTGTCTTTCTCGTCCTTTGGATTTCTAATTACTCTCATGTATTTAAGAGACTCGCACTCTTAACATGATATGCTCTGGCCAGAGGCTTTGAGTAACAATCCGACGATAGGCCTGGGTATACATCTCCTCGCAAGGAGTGGTGAATCCTTTGTAGGCTGTTCAAACATCTTCGGGCACTTCGGCTTATACACGATCATCCTGGGTCCACACCTCCTAAGAGATGCTTGCTTAAGATGTCAAAGTATAAGTCTCCATGACCAAGATGACTTGAACACCGCAAGTCAAAGGAACATCGCACTTAAGCTACAGTAAGAACTTCATTGACAATCTATATAGATTACCATATGAAGTTTACAGCTAGTCACTCCAATGAACTAGTTCCCTTAACTAGCATCCATGTTTATCTCCGGACATCCCAATGTCACCAGCCAGTGAGAATCAGCTGAATAGAGAATAACCCATGCTAGTCTCAACAGAATTGATAATGTCCGTATTTATCAATTCATCGACTAGGGATATTTCCAACACTTCACATTTGCACATTTAGAGATAATCACTAGTTGTGATCCCATCACAAATTCTCTTATGCTGTGAATTGTATGACGGACATTCAGTAGATGAGTTTAAGATCCTATCAAATATACAAACATGTATACTCAAATAGTGAATTATCATTTATTAATATAAATGTTTACATCATAAGGCGATTGCCTTAGGACACTTCTCTCATATCACTAACAAACTCCCACTTGGCCTAATGCCAATCGCTACGGTATCCAATACCACAGGCTCTAACATGACCCTCAAACTTGTTTTGAGGCAAGGCCTTAGTTAAAGGATCCGCTAAATTCCTTTCAGTGGGGATTTTCTCAATTTGTATGTCATTCCTACTTATAATCTCTCTGATCAGATGATAGCGTCGAAGCACGTGTTTGGATCGCTGATGAGACCTTGGTTCCTTTGCTTGTGCAATAGCTCCATTGTTGTCGCAGTAAACCGGCACTGCTTCATCAATGGTTGGAACCACACTAAGTTCTGAGACAAACTTCTTGATCTAAACTGCTTCCTTTGCTGCTTCCGAAGCTGCGATATATTCCGCTTCCATGGTAGAATCCGCTTCGGTGTCTTGTTTGGAACTTTTCCAACTTACTGCGCCTCCATTCAAAGTAAATACGTATCCAGACTGCGATTTAGAGTCATCCTTATCTGTCTAGAAACTGGCATCCGTATACCCACGTATTACCATATCTCCTTCTCCATATATTAGGATCACATCCTTAGTTCTTCTTAAGTACTTAAGGATTGTCTTGACAGCCGCCCAATGATCCATTCCTGGATCCGACTGGTATCTGCTTGTGACACTCAAAGCATATGATACATCGGGCCTTGTACATAACATAACATACATGATAGATCCTATTGCGGATGCATAGGGAATCTTATTCATGCAAATCCTCTCGTCTTCTGTGCGCGGACACATAGACTTCGAAAGGTTGATCCCATGCCTGATGGGAAGGTAACCTTTCTTGGATTCCGACATGCTAAACCTTTTTAGCACTCGGTCTATATATGTAGACTGCGAAAGACCAAGCAACCGTTTTGATCTATCTCTATAGATTCTAATCCCAAGGATATAGGTTGCTTCTCCCAGGTCTTTCATGGAGAAAGTTTTGGACAACCAAATTTTAACTGTCTGTAAAACTGATATATCGTTTCCTATAAGTAAGATGTCATCAACATATAATACTAGGAATACGACTGCACTCCCACTAACCTTCTTGTACACACAAGGTTCGTCAGGATTTTGTGAGAAATCAAACTTTTTGATTGTCTCATCAAAACGGATGTTCCAGCTCCTAGATGCTTGCTTCAGTCCATATATGGATCGTCGAAGCTTGCATACTTTGGTTTTATCAACCGATGTGAAACCTTCAGGTTGTATCATGTATACATCCTCAAGCAGGTTTCCGTTAAGGAAAGCTGTTTTCACATCCATTTGCCATATCTCATAATCATAATGAGCTGCTATGGCTAGGAGCATCCGAATGGATTTAAGCATAGCTACTGGCGAATAGGTTTCGTCATAATCAATTCCTTGTTTTTGACGATATCCTTTTGCCACTAATCTAGCCTTAAAGGTAACAACATTACCTTCCATGTCGGTTTTCTTCTTGAAAACCCACTTGCACCCTATGGGTTTGATCCCTTCAGGTGGGTTAACCAAGTCCCATACTTGATTTTCGTACATGGAATCCATTTCCGACTTCATGGCCTCAAGCCATTTGTCCCTTTCTGAACTTTTCAGAACTTCTTCATAACTGATAGGTTCGTCATCACCAATGAGCAACACGTCGTTCGATTCACTTACGAGAAATCCGTATCTCTCTGGAATGTTGCGTGTCCTATCAGACCTACGAAGAGGTGGTGTAGTTTTAGGTTCAACTGATAGCTCATCACTATGAGTTCTCGGTTGTCGGTCTAGACTAGGTGTCTCTGTAATGTCTATTGGAGTTTCTTGAACTTCATCAAGCTCAATGTCACTCCCACTGTTTTCTTGTAAAAGAAATTCTTTTTCCAGAAATACAGCATGCCTTGAAACAAACACCTTTTGTTCCAAGGGATGATAGAATTGGTAACCCTTCGTTTCCTTAGGGTATCCAATAAATAGACATTTATCAGACTTAGCATCCAATTTGTCTGATACAACCTGCTTCACATAAGCAGGACAACCTCATATCTTAAGGTGAGTTAAGTGAGGTTTCTTACTATTCCAAATCTCATATGGAGTAGTAGAGACTACCTTGGTCGGGACTCTGTTTAGCAAGTAAACAGCTGTCTTAAGTGCATAGCCCCAAAAGGATTTTGGAAGAGTTGCATGATTCATCATTGACCTAACCATGTCCATCAAGGTTCGGTTTCGCCTCTCAGATACACCATTATGCTGTGGTGTATACGGCGGAGTCCATTGGGATAATATCCCATTGTCCCTAAGATAATCTTGGAACTCTTGACTTAAGTATTCTCCACCCCGATCGGATCGAAGTATTTTAATACTTTTGCCAAGTTGTTTCTCTACTTCATTTCTGAATTCTTTGAATTTATCAAAAGCTTCAGATTTGTGTTTCATCAAGAACACATAACCGAATCGTGAGTGATCATCGATGAAGGTGATGAAGTAGTTATAGCCTCCTTGTGCTTGAGTTGACATTGGTCCGCATACATCGGTATGTATTAGACCAAGCAACTCTCCCACTGGATTACCTTTTCCGGGCAAGGGTAATTTGGTCATCTTGCCTTTTAAGCACGATTCGCATGTATCAAATGAACCGGGTTCAAATGATTCCAAAATTCCACATCGGTGTAATTCGGTCATGCGTTTCTTACTTATATGGCCAAGACGACAGTGCCACGTGTAGGAGTCTATTCGATTATCTATTCGAGCATGTTTATTACTAACTTCGATATTGAAAACGTCACTGGATAAATCTAACGTGTAGATGCCATTGCACAAAGTTCCATTCCCATAAAGAACGCCATTTAAAGTTATGTAACAACAATTGTTACTGAAAGTTAAATGATAACCTTTTTCATTCAAACATGAAATAGATACAATGTTCTTTATTAATGAAGGAACAAAATAACAATTATCCAATTCTAAGATACGTCCGGTAGGGAGCTTCAGCAAATATGTTCCGATGGCAACAGCAGCAATCTTTGCTCCATTTCCAACTCTCAAATTCGCTTCTCCCTTGACGAGTCTTCTTCTATTCCTTAGCCCCTGTATGTCATTACATATATGTGAGCCACACCCAGTATCAAGTACCCAGGTATTTGAGGAAATAGAGTGACATTCAATAACAAAGATACCTGAAGAGGATGGGGCATCGGATGCCTTCTTCTTCATGGACTCAAGATAAATCTTGGAGTTTCTTCGCCAGTGACCTTCCTTGCCACAATGATGGCAAATGTCTTTTGGGGTTTTTCCGATCTTTTTGGCCTTTTTCTTCTTTCCTTTATTCTGTTCTTTGGCCTTCCTCTTAGAACCTTTCTTCGAGGAACCAACTATCAGTACTGTCTTTTGATCCTACTTCACAGAAGGCTTTACAGTCTTCAGCAGGTTGAGCAACTCCGGTATTGCAAAAACCGAGTGTGCTCAGTTGCTCAATGTACCCCAACATCTTTAACACAAACTGCGAGGCAGAAGTGCCTTCCTGCATCTTAGTGGTGAAGAGGAGTCTGGAGACTTCGAACCTTTCGGATCTCGCCTGCTCTTCAAACAACTCATGAAGATGGAAGATGATGGTATAAGCATCCATATGCTCATGCTGCTTTTGCAGCTCAGGTACCATAGAGGTTAGCATAATGCAACTCGCAAGTTCAGAATTGGTCACATGTTTCTGATAGGCTAACAATTGGTCTGGAGTTGCATTTTCTGGAGGACGGTCAGGAAGTTGTTCTTCAAGGACATAAGCAAGCTTCTCTGCCTTGAGGACTATCCTCAGGTTTCGAAGCCAGTCCATGTAGTTCGGCCTAGTTAGTTTATTGGTGTCCAAAATGGAACGCAAGTTTATGTGAGAAGACATGATCGAGTGATTAACCTAGAAATACAAATTGAGATTATGTGAGAAGATTTATTAAAGAATGTATCAACATACATAAATTAAATCCTATTTATTTTACGAATTGAATCACCCTTATTATCAATTCGGGAGATCGTAGGAACATCTCCAAATAGGTTGATATCCAACCATAGATAAGAACCACCATGGCTGTGGCCATCAAGTTTTTCTTAGCTATGAAGGTAGGTAATTTTACCGATTACACATCGCATATATGTAACTATCACTTTATGCTATCAACTAATTGAATGTTTGCATAAATCATTGGGTTATTAACTCATTAACAAGTATGTATCATTATACATAGCACCCAACTGCACCTCTCTTCACATCGACCTTGGCTGTGGCACAACAAATCGATGCTCCAAGCTTAAGGCTGACCCATTAATCAAGAAATAGTTTTAATATTGTTGAAGTTCATTCAACCGTTTAGTCCGGCTTGGATGTGTCCAACAACCAAAACTAAGGATTGACCTCTGACTTCAACTATATTATTCATAAACTAATTCTATGGTTTGAACATGTTGAGGTTCAAGTCGGGCATGGATGTGTCCATCAACCCAAACGAGAAACAAAACTCCGGTTCTAACCATATTAATGGAAGGTGTTAGTCTTAATATTTTGTAAGGGGTGTTTGGGTCTCATTCTTTTCTAAGCACATTCATGACATATAATTATGTCATGACTAACGTTTTCCTTAATAAAGTATGTATGTGACTCAAGTTATCAAGTCTCATTAATTGAATTAGGAACCGGATTTCCTAATTCTATTTCATACTATATTGAAGGAATTGTTTTGGGAAACAATTTCCTAAATTGTCATAATTAATTTCGGAAATAATATGTTCAAGACTTTGATTTCTCTAAATCAAAACTTATTAAATTAAGAGATAATTCCCTTAATTCAACCACATATTATTTTCATGAAAATCTCATTTAAGAAACTCTATAGGAAACCATTTTCCTAATTAATTTTGGAGACAACAATATGTAAGAGCATTACCTCTTAAAACATATTTTATTCATGGATTTAATTAATTACAACAAATCGTTTTCTAAGGGTGGCTCCCCGAGGCTCAGATACCCAAAGAAAAATAATTTATTGTAAATCCAATTGGACGGCTCCCCGAGGCTCAATCCAAATCAAACATGACAATTTCAATTAAAAAATTGGGAAATTAAATTACAACAACTAACTTTAAATTGGACGGCTCCCCGAGGCTCAATCCAAAATAAAGAATTTTGTTGTCAATTTAAAAACCAATTCAAATCTAATTGTCAATTAACTGTCCATGAATTTGTCTAGACTTTCTTAAAAGAAAGTGCCCAAAATTGCGAGATTTCAAAAATAGGTTTTCAGAATAATTGTAAGTTTCCGGTATAAAGAAAACTTACATATTTCCAAAATTGGAAAATTTCTAAAATAGAAAAATTTCCAAAATTGGAAAGTTTCCAAAGATGGGAAGTTTTCGAAATTATTATAAAATTTCAGAAAATAGAAAATTTCAAACGTTTGCGAAATTTCATGAGGATTTCCAAACTTTGAAATTTCTAAGTCTAAAATTTATTATAATTTGAAAGTTTCCATAATTGAAAATTTTTTCCGAAATTGAGATCATGACAAAGTTTTCTGCAATACTTTATTTTATGATTAAGTCGAACACTAACCGGCTCTGATACCACTGTTGGGACCGGGTGCATGTTGACAAGGATACGAGTTCGTAAAATTTAAAATTTTTACGTGCAGCGGAAGAGTTTGCATAAAATAATTTCCTAAATTATTTTAACTTCGTATCTAGCATGCAACCCTATGGTGTGTTGACATAATCACACAATAAAATTTTGTGAAAAGTAAACTAATTTACTTTTATACCTCGCGTAACTCGAAGAAAAAGGGACGAGATCCAACCGTAGCGTCCCTTGGAAGCTCCGCCTCTATTCGCGTCTACGCCGAGTTCTCTTCGGGATGACTTCACAAAGTCACGAGTTTTGTGCCGACGAGAACTACTAGATTCTCTATAGGCACAACAAAGAGGTACAAGAGAAAAATTAGGAAACTAACCAACGAAGTAACGGAATCGAATTCCGAGAGAGAGGGAGATGTGATCCGCTTCTTCTTCTTCTTGGTTGGTTTCTTCTTCTCCTTGAAGCCCACGGCAACTCCTTGCCTTGGTGTAGGATGGGCGCCGGCCCTAATGGAGCTAGGGTGGGCGCCGGCCCTAATGAAAGGGAGGGGAAAGGAGGAGAGAAGAGAAGAGAGAGAGGGAGAGCTCTATTCAATTACTTGATTAGTTAGGAATAAGGGTTAGCCTTTGGTTCCTTTATATAGTAGCAACTCCTTTGCTAAGTCTCCCTCTAAACCGAATTAACGGAATTAACGGAATTAGTTATAAGAAATTTATCTTATAAATTTTCTTATTAATTATTCCGTTTAAACCGAGTCTTTATTATAAACCAATTTATAATAAAACTAATTCTTCTTCTCTTTAAATTATGGAATAAATTTTTATAAGAAATTTATAAACTTTCTTATTATGAAAAAATCAATTCATAATTGATTTTATAAAATTAAAATAAACCAATTCATGGATTATTTTAATCTTCCATAAAAGAATAAATTTCTATAAATTTTATTTATATAAATTTCTTTATACAAATTTATTTATCCATAATTTATAAAATAAATCACACTAGATTTATTTTATTAATTAAACCAAAATCAATTGGTTTTCTCCTCTTTATTGGCCGACCACCAAAGGGGTTTTTGACACCCTCTTTGGCCGGCCAAACCAACCCGAACCGCCGCGAATTAAACTCATTTAATTTGCCCAAAAAGCCTTCAAAAGACTTATCCATTTTAGCTTCCATTGCGCCTCTGACTAACTCAGATTCGACTTATTTCTCTTGATCGGAAAATCCAATTTTTCAACTCGTTTTAAATCCCTCGGATTACTCGTAGTGCGTGTGACTAAATAGGCTTTCGATTTATGTTGGCGGTCTATAATTTAACTAATTATAGAACGATCATGAGTGACACCTAGTAGTACATCATAATCCCCAATTAATGGAAAGATCAACGGTTTGACCTCAGAAGAAATTATTCTGAAACCCTTCAGCAACTCTAATGAATCGTGCCCCATTCCCTTCACCACCTTATACCCACTTGGTTCAGGACACGGTCAATGGTGTCAGTCCCCACTAGGCTGACTACGTCACACCTAGCCCAAGTAGTGTCTTTCTCGTCCTTTGGATTTCTAATTACTCTCATGTATTTAAGAGACTCGCACTCTTAACATGATATGCTCTGGCTAGAGGCTTTGAGTAACAATCCGACGATAGGCCTGGGTATACATCTCCTCGCAAGGAGTGGTGAATCCTTTGTAGGCTGTTCAAACATCTTCGGGCACTTCGGCTTATACCCGATCATCCTGGGTCCACACCTCCTAAGAGATGCTTGCTTAAGATGTCAAAGTATAAGTCTCCATGACCAAGATGACTTGAACACCGCAAGTCAAAGGAACATCGCACTTAAGCTGCAGTAAGAACTTCATTGACAAATCTATATAGATTACCATATGAAGTTTTACAGCTAGTCACTCCAATGAACTAGTTCCCTTAACTAGCATCCATGTTTATCTCCGGACATCCCAATGTCACCAGCCAGTGAGAATCAGCTGAATAGAGAATAACCCATGCTAGTCTCAACAGAATTGATAATGTCCGTATTTATCAATTCATCGACTAGGGATATTTCCAACACTTCACATTTGCACATTTAGAGATAATCACTAGTTGTGATCCCATCACAAATTCTCTTATGCTGTGAATTGTATGACGGACATTCAGTAGATGAGTTTAAGATCCTATCAAATACACAAACATGTATACTCAAATAGTGAATTATCATTTATTAATATAAATGTTTACATCATAAGGCGATTGCCTTAGGACACTTCTCTCATATCACTAACGCAGTCGACTGCCCTAGGGGCAATCGACTGGTAGCGAGAAATCAGCCCCGAGTCCTATTTAAAGAGGACTTCGTGGTGGCTGGGTTTCTTGACGAATCTTGCTTGGTTAAGGCAAGGTAGTAGTCTTGTGTGCTCAGGAAAGTGTTTGGTAATTGTGGAGAGGTTTCTCCACCCACAAGGAGCAATACGTTCTAGCCGGAGGTTATCCGGGGATTGATCCACCGATGGATTGTTGGATTAGTCACCCGACTGGGGTGGATACCAACTAAAATCGCCGTGTTAGCATTGGTTAGTGATTTTATTATTGTTTTACTATTATTTCCGCTGTGCAAACTAACCGTGTAGGAACAAGAATTCGGCAAAACGCTATTCACCCCCCTCTAGCGTACGGACAAACGGTCTTTCAATTGGTATCAGAGCAAGGACTGCTCTTGATCAGACTAACCGCCGAGAGAGTACACGCTAGAGGAGATGAATGATAGAAGACAAACTTGGGGACAACATCTACACTCCGCCGGACTACGACCATGAAGACTTCGGGTATTGGAAGTCACGGATGGAGACGTTGTTCGCGATGGAGTGGGAACAAATGATTGCGCTTGAAGAGCCATATGAGACTCCAAAGGATAAGCACAGGAAGAGGCTTAGGCCTAGATATTGGAGTCAAGAACAACAAGATCTTTCTAGAGCAAACGAAAAGGTAATTAGTGTTTTAAGCAATGTTTTGCCTAATAATATTTTGAGTTGTGTAGGAAAATACGAAAATGCGCACGACCTATGGAAAAAGATAAAAGAATATCATGAAAATCCTACACAAATTCAAAAGTCCGAAGAAGTATGTTCAAGTGGAGAAGAGGAAAAAGAAAAAGAATCATCTACATCATCAAGTGAAATGGAAGAAGTGTCAACTTTTTCAAGTGAGGAGGAGGAGCTAAGTGAAAGATCATCAACCTTCTCAAGAGAAGAAGATGAGGCATCAATTTCAAGAATTGAGGGGGAGGAGAGACCCTCATCTACACATGATCAAGAGGAAGCTTCCACATCATCCGAGGTTGAAGAAGAAGAAGTCAACCTAGTCTCCACCTCCACCTCCATCACAGCCAAGAGAAAGGACCACATTACATACTTTGGGTGTAATGAAAAGGGGCACTACAAGGACAGGTGCCCGAAAGGTAAAAAGGAGGTAAAATCTACACTTATTTCAAGTTCTTTAAACTCTAACATAAAGTGTAGGATTGGAGAAACCCAAGAGAAGAAGAGGAGGATTCGATGCTTCACGTGTGGTGAGCTAGGGCACTACCACACCAAGTGCCCAAGGAAGAAAGAGCTAAAGAAAATGGAGCACCTAAGGAGATGGGAAAAAGAAGAAAGAAAGAAGAGAAGAAGCCAACATCAAGGAGGGACTACAAGGGTAAGGGAGGTAATTCCTAACCCTAGATTAAATTGCCATTCATATTTAAGTTCCTCCATGAATGCTAAGAATCATTCCAATTACCCATCCATGAATATTAGAAATAATGCAAATCATTCATCCATGCATGCTAGATTTCATGAAAATTGTCTTTTTGTGCATAACCATAGTTTTAAATATCATGATAGGAATAAGGATAACAAGGTAGATACATATCCTAAGAAAAGTATGCATCATGGTAAATCTAAGACCTAAGTATGCAAGGCTAAAGGCATTAACCCCAAGGGAGGGAAACAAATGCCTAAGAAAATGGGTAATTCTAGGAATGTCCAAAGTGGGCATATGGACTATAAGGTTAAATGTCTAGAGAGGGAAAATCAAGCCTTGAGGGCAAGGCTTGATACATTAGAAAAAGCCCTAGAAAGATTCACGGTTGGATCTAAGGGCTTAGACATGGTGTTAGGTAGTATAAAACCCAACTATGATAGGTCGGGATTGGGGTACCGATCTAAGACCTCCAAGGGCAATGGAAAGAAGTATGCTGGGAAAGCATACAATAATAGTAAGGAGGGAAGGTCCAAGGATAGTAAGGGGATGTCATCCAAAGGTAGAAAGGGTGACTTAACCAAGGACAAGGTGTCCAAGGATAAGAAAGCTCACTTTGAAGGCCAAGAGTCACCGGTGGCACACCGGTGTGGCTTAGTGTGGATCGAGTCACTTAGGGAGGTGGCTAAGGCTAAGAGCTCAAGGGGGAGCTCTAGGAGCCTTTGGGGTCCATGGTAAATGGATCTCAAAAGTTTCTCCCTTAGGAAATTAGGTGAAATGTGCCAAAAAGGGTTGGAAGACTTGGGTAAGTCTTAATCCTAGATTTTGGCACATTAAAAGGAGAATTTAGGGAGAAAAGGTGAAAAAGGAGCTATAATTCACAAAATTGAGGTTTAATGGGGGGAATACCATGTATTTCAGTGGTAGAAATGAATTGTGATCAAGGATAAGAAGAAACACTGAAGAGAAGTGAGAATTAGAACTTTTAGGATGAACTCATTTGATACTTTTTAGAAGAAGTAGGATTTCGTGCCAATCTTGGGATTTGGAGTACATTTATTTGGAAACATATTTTTCCCAAGTAAATATTGGCTTCACAAATCTTCCCACAAAATTTCATATTTTTTGGAGATTTGTAGAATTTTTAGGACATTTCAGAAAGTCAAACCAAAAAACCTGAAAATCAGGTGGCAGTCGACTGCCCTCAGCCCAGAAACTCTCTGGAATGTTTGGCAGTCGACTGCCCATTTGGGCAGTCGACTGGTACATGAGTGTAGGCATAAAAAGGGGAAGTTTCGACAATGAGAAGTTACGAGATTGTTATGGGATATGATGCAGGGTTAAAAAAACTCTTGGTTATAACTTCATAGTCCTTGAATAAAGTGTTATCCCATGATTTGATAAGAATTTATTGTATTTTATGGAAATCAAGAAGGATTGATAAGGTTCCCTAGGTATCTAAGATTTAGAGGTTAAACAGGGAACATTGAGGACAATTCCATGTGTCGAATTATGATGGGTAGATTTGACAAACACATGGAATTAGAAACAAATTTGAAAGTTGATACTTAATGCAAAATCCTTAAGAAACTTAGATGTGTACCAAAAGTCAAGCACACTTGATATTTCCATGATATCATATTTTTCTACGATAGGGTATGTCCTAGCAAGTGTACTTGCAAACTTTAGAGTTTTTAGACTTTTGTTGAGTTCTTTTTGGCACTTAGGGAAAGATTGCCTCGGGCAATGCTATAAGAGTGTCAAAGGGGGAAGAACTTGGGTGTTGGGTTGTGTATGACTCAACATGGTGTCTAGGAGGTTATGTTGGGTAGAACTTGACCTGGGAAAAATGAAAATTGGGAGAAGGCATGGGTAAAGGGGGAGGTTGCCTTCTAGTTGCCTTGATTTTCATTTTGAAATTTTTGGGTTTTGTGTCAAACTTGGGAATGGTGATAGATACATGGGTAGATGTATTTTTCCCAAGTAGGTATGGGTACCACAAAGTTCTCCACAAAATTTGAGAATTTTTGGAGATTTGTGGAATCTCTGGCGCATTTCTGAAAATGGCCAGAAAAGACTGAAATCAGAGTATCAGTCGACTGCCCATTTGGGCAGTCACTGCCAGAGGCTGATTTAGGTATTAGCAGCTGGTTTAGGGTCCAAATGACAAGGAACAAGTCTATGGGGGTCTAGTACACTGTGTTTAGGGTCATTGGGAATTTAAAGAACCAATAATTGGGTAATTATTAGGTTCTTTTTGATGTATGGAAAAGGGGGAGAAATATTGTGTTTAAGTGGGAAACCAATACCTTTGCTAGAAAGAAACCCTAGGTTTAGGGGAGTTAAGTTTGAGGGGGAGCATGACTGCTCCCTTCTTGTCGTAAGGGGAACCTTGGAGAGGTTCTTAAAAAGCCTTTGTAAGTCCAGTGTAAGGGGGAGCTTGGGAGAAGCTTTAAAAAGCCCGGTTTGGTAGAAAATCCTAACTTGGAGGGTTAGGTGGTGAAAATCCTAGCTTGGAGGGCTAGGTGTGGGAAAATCTTAACTTGGAGGGTTAGGTGGTAAAATGTCCTAACTTGGAGGGTTAGGTGTAGGATGCCTTGGGATAGGATCCATGTATGCATTGCATATGCATTATTTTTGCCATTGACTACTGTTTTGCTTTCCCTAACTTGAACGGATTGCCAAACATCAAAAAGGGGGAGATTGTTGGAGCAATCAGCCCTAAGATGGTCCGGAGTGACCATAGGTTTTGATGTTTGGGCAAAGGGTTTAAGTTAAGTTTTCCCTTGTATTCTTATATGTGTATGTTGAGTGTGCAGGTTGTACAGGTTACACATATGGACTTGACTGGACGGCCTCAGTACGGTGAAGGATGGCATGAAGGCAAGCTGGAGGCTTTCGTGCGCATCCGAGGGACTTTGGTGAGTAGGGACGATGAGCTGAGGGGCGCGGACTTCGAGGCATGCTGAAGGATGGCATGGAGGCAAGCTGGAGGCTTGCGTGCATCCGAGAGACGGGAGCCGAAGATGAAGAGGGCGCGAAGGCAATAGTCGAGGCTGCGGATGAGGAGTCAGTCGAGTCGTGAGGATCGAGTGCTGTGTGAATGTACTCGGGAAGGGATTCAGCTGGGGACCAGTCGACTGCTCTGGGAGCAGTCGACTGGTAGGTGGCTGGTGAGCTGGCAAATTCGAACGTTGGGAGTGTCAACGGTCGAATTTGGCTGGCACCAGTCGACTGCCCTGGGGGCAGTCGACTGGTAGCGAGAAATCAGCCCCGAGTCCTATTTAAAGAGGACTTCGTGGTGGCTGGGTTTCTTGACGAATCTTGCTTGGTTAAGGCAAGGTAGTAGTCTTGTGTGCTCAGGAAAGTGTTTGGTAATTGTGGAGAGGTTTCTCCACACACAAGGAGCAACACGTTTTAGCTGGAGGTTATCCGGGGATTGATCTACCGACGGATTGTTGGATTAGTCACCCGACTGGGGTGGATACCAACTTAAATCGCCGTGTTAGCATTGGTTAGTGATTTTATTATCGTTTTACTATTATTTTCGCTATGCAAACTAACCGTGTAGGAACAAGAATTCGGCGAAACGCTATTCACCCCCCTCTAGCGTACGGACAAACGGTCTTTCACATCCCACTTGATGAGCCGGCTAATCGCCCTCAAGAGCATGATTTCCTCTGCAATAGACAGACAACGGAACATCAGTTAGAATAAATAGGCATTGATGGAAATGATAAACTTACCAAGGCTGGGACTAATGCGGGTCACTTTAGGGTTGAGGCCCACGCGGTACATGAGCTCCTCACATTGTACCAGGCCTGGGCCGCTGAACTCCATGCTGGTGAGAATACTCCTGGCTCGCTGCTAACCTTGTAGAAAGTTCCCTAGGATAGGGGGAGCAGGCAGATTCTCCGTCCAGCGATGGGTGCTGAAAGGACTATGGGGCAATCAGATAAAGAAAAACTTCTCCTTCCACCCTTTATGAGAAGAAGGGAACCCTCCTAAGAACCTATGGCTTGGGTGCGCCGTAAAACTAAACGCCCCTCGCGAGCCAATCGGAACGATGAAGGAATGGAAAAGGCGAGGGGTCAGAGGAATGTCGAAGAGTTTAAAGATAATATACGCCCCACCCATCTGAGCAAAGGCGTCGGGAGCCATCTAGAGGAGAGGGATACCAAAATAGGGGACCACATTAATGAAGAAAGGAGGAATGGGGAAACAGAGCCCTGACTCTACATGCCCTAGAAAGAAGGTAAAGATGCTGGATTGGAGAAATCGATAGAGGGGGGTGAATATCGATATCAAATTTTTTGGAAAGCTAGAGAATATACGCAGAGGAAAATAACAGAACAAACGCGAACACAGGTTGGTTTTACTTGGTTCAGAGTCACGGTCAGCTCCTACTCCAAGGCCCACAGTCCTTGACTGTTTACTTTGGGCAATTCTATAGTCGTAAAAAGAGTTTTACAAATTGAGTACAGAAATAGAACTGAAAATTAAACATGCAACACTTTTCGTTACCGACACCCGAGGTGGATCGAATTTCAGAGCAAAGGGTCATCGTCGGCGCCAGAATCTCGAAGTCGGAGCTTGTCAGAGCGTAGCGCTTGAACGAAAGTGCATGGAGCGTTGTGAATGATGTTCTTCGAAGCCTTGGGGGTGAACCCCCTTTTATAGCAACCATGGAGGCGCTGTGTTGATGGGGGCACCTACACATGGCCTTCCCTACGCGATCTCTTATCTGCAGGCTCAGTTAGCGCTTATCCATCTTCACTGGGGTGCCTGAGCTGATGGGGGCGCCCGTATGATCTCGGGCGCCTGAGCTGAGTACGTCCAGAGGCTACGTGGCAGTTTTGATTCGCTTGCTTTGGTTTAGCCTTCAACTGGGCGCCCGTATCCATGCGGGCACCTAGCCCTAGTGGGGCGCCTGACTCCATTGAGGCGCCCGAACTGCAGAAACACATTCCTTCGTTCCCTGCAACCAAGGTTAGTTCCAAATCACAAAAAGCAAATATGTTAGCCATTATTGACAACCTAAGCTGTCTTGGTTCTGACTTTGGATCTACCAAATGGAACCCTAGGTCAAACCGACGCCTACTGTTCCCTCGCACAAGAAACGCGTCCTCACCTACTTCTCTCAGGAGAGTTTACCTTTTTGCCAACCGGCTCCTCCGGTTGGACTTTTGCCCAATCCACCTGACCAGGTCTTCATGCCTAGTCCGCGACCAGGACTTCTTGCCTAACTTCCGGTTAGGTCTTCGGTGCCCAGCCCTTTGCCAGGACTTCTTGCCCAATCCTCGACCAGGACTTAGTTGCCCAACTTCCAGTCAGGTCTTCTTGCCCAGTCCTTGACCAGGACTTCTTGCCTAGCCCTTTGCCAGGACTTCTTGCCTAGTGTACCTAGGACTTTTCCTGCACACTTAGTAAGTTTGTTAGATCACAATAACACCTTAACATCTGAACCCTTTGATATTATCGAAACCCAGGTTTGACTTAGGTGCTTCCTGCACCAACAATCTCCCCCTTTTTGATTTATGGCAGCACGGTTCAAATAGTTAAGTAAAAAAAATAACAAGCAACGAATTAAAAAAATATTTAGTTTCCTCCCCCTGAAATGAAAATTCTCCCCCTGAGTTTTTCAAAAATAAGTGGATTTTTGTTAATCTTCTAAGTGCTTTAGATCTAGAAAGTTTTTGCACACTTGAGAAAAATTTTCACATTATACTTAGAAAATTTTCAGAAAATCTTTTTCCATATTTAGAAAAAATTTCCAAAAGGTTTTCAAGTTTTTCCACACTTAGAAAATTTTCCAAAAAAAAATTTTAAGTTTTCCACACTTAGAAAAATTTCCAAAAAGGATTTTCCAGTTTTCTACACTTAGAAAAATTTTCCAAAAAGGATTTTCAAGTTTTCTACAGTTAGAAAATTTTCCAAAAAAAAAATTCAACATTATACTTAGAAAACATTCATTTTTGAAATTCTTAGATTTGAAAACATTTTTAAGCATTTATTTACTTTACTTTTTGAAAAGGAGATAAAAATTTTGAATAATTAAATTTAGAAAAAAAAACTCCTTTTCTCTCCTTTCCTTTCTCCCCCCCCCCTTTGTCATATATAAAAAAAAATGATTATAGCAAAAAAAATTAGAGCAAAAATATTAAGTTCTGTGTTGAACCAACTCTAATAAGCATAAACTGGACCAAACCAAATTAAATCATTCTTGTTCAGGTCCTGTTTAACCCAGTTAGCTACTTACTGACTGTCATAAACAGTAGCTTTCGCTAGGGTTAGTCAACTTAAGTGATCTGATCAAGTTAGATTTTCTAAGCTTGACACTTAACTTGATTGTTGTTCATTTGGTATTTATTACCCCAATTACTACAGATGCACTGACTTAAAGCATCTTGAATCATGGCATAGACCTAAACATCTCAACCCAGTCTAGGTTATCAATCAAATGTACCCTAAGGTGCTTGTGAGATGCTGGCTTCTAGATCTATAGGTGCATGCAGTTCTAGGGTTAGGGCCTAAGCTAAGTCCATTTGTGAAAAAACCCTAGTTTTGAAGGGGGTAAGTTTTTGGAAAAAAGCTAAGTCGGAAAATCATTTTAAATTTTAAGACAAAAAATGATTTTTCACAAAACATTAATTAACAGATAATAAATAAAATAATTTTAAAAAAATGTAGCGCAGTCCTATTCTACTAAGAATAGCCCTAACTGCCTTCTTAGTGAGCTAAACTCAGACTCAGGTAAGGGTTTGGTAAAGATATCAGCTAAGTTTGTCTTTAAGTCCACATGCTTAAGGACTATTTCACCCCTGGCTACATGATCCCTTACAAAGTGATATTTAACTTCTATGTGCTTTGTTCTTGAGTGTTGAATTGAGTTTTTTTTAGATTGATTGAGCTTATGTTATCAATGTAGACTTGGGTTTAGGTGTAGTCAAGCTAGAAGTCCTTAAGAGTGTGCATCATCCACAAGAGTTGTGTCACACACTCTCCTAAAGCAATATATTCTGCTTCGGTTGTAGATAGGGCTACGCAGTGTTGCATTCTACTGTACCAACTGACTAGACTATTTCCTAAAAGTTGGCAGCTTTCACTTATACTTTTTCTATCTAGTTTGCATCCAGCACAGTCAGAGTTAGAGTATCCTGACAGTTCAAAGGTTGAGGTCCTAGGATACCAAATCCCTACATTTAGGGTGCCCTTAATTATCTAAGTACTCTTTTTAGGGATGCTAAGTGTATTTCCTTAGCACAGATTTGGTATCTAGCACACATTCCTACAGAGAAGAGGATATCAGGTAAAGTAGACTTCCAATCATACTCCGGTATAGCTTAAGATCTACAGGTTTACCTTCAGGGTCACTATCAATCTTGACATTTGTGGCCATAGGGGTACTTATGCTTTTGGAGTTGTCCATTTTAAATTTCTTTATTAACTCCTTAGCATATTTGGATTGGTGAACATAATTACCATCCCTAGTTTGCTTAATTTGCAGTCCTAAGAAGAAATTGAGCTCACCAACTAAGCTCATTTCAAATTCATTTTCCATTATTTTTATAAATTCCTTTAAAAAGTTTGAGCTGGTAGATCCAAAAATTATGTCGTCAACATAGATTTGGGCAATGAAGATGTCTTTTTCTAAGGTTTTAACAAAAAGGGTGGAGTCAATTTGTCCTTGGTTAAATTCCTTAGAAATAAGGTAAGTTGATAGGCGTTCATACCATGCTCTAGGTGCCTGTTTTAATCCATAAAGTGCCTTTTTATGTTTGAAAACGTGGTCAGGTTTTTCTAGGTCTTCAAACCCTGGGGGTTGTCCTACATAGACTTCTTCTTTGATGAACCCATTTAAAAAGGTTGACTTAACATCCATTTGGTAAAGTTTGAACCCTCTATGGGCTGCAAATGCTAACAACATTCTAATTGACTCAAGTCTGGCTACTAGGGCATAGATTTCATCATAGTCTAATCCTTCGACTTGACTGAACCCTTTTGCTACTAAGTGGGCTTTATTTCTAACTATTTTCCTTTGGTCATTTAGTTTGTTCCTAAACACCCACTTAGTATCTATAATAGATTTTCCCTTAGGTTTAGGTACTAGTTCTCAGACTTGATTTCTCTCAAATTGGGCTAATTCCTCTTGCATAGCTATGATCCAATCAGGATCAGGTAAGACTTCCTCTATAGTCTTAGGTTCAATTTTTGAAATTAGTGCAATCTGCTAAGATTTCTATAGGAAGACCTAGTTCTGACTCCTAAGGTTGGATCATCCACAATTTGATCAGAAGGGTGACTGAGTCTGGGTTTCTTGGTTCTTCTAGAACTTGGTTCAGCCTCAGGTCCGGCTGGATGGTTTGGTTCGGTATTTCATTCAACTACTTTGGTTGGTTCAATTATTAGTTCAGTTAGTTCAAGAGTTAGTTCATTTAGAAGTTCAATTAGTGGTTCAGTTGATGGTTCATTTATTTGTTCATTTTGTTCCTGATCAGTATTTGATTGGATCAGGTTTTGGTTATCAGATTTTGGATTAGTCTCCTCATCAAAGATAATGTTAGTTGTTTCTTCAATTTTATTAGTTTGTTTATTGTAAACCCTATAGGCTCTACTAGTTGTTGAGTATCCTAAGAAGACTCCTGGGGTTGACTTAGACTAAAATTTACCTAGATAGTCCTTGGTGTTCAAGATGTGGACTTTGCACCCAAAGACCCTTAGGTAATGCAGGTTGGGCAGTCTATGGTAATATAGTTCATAAGGAGTCTTATTGTGTCTTTTGTTAATTAGGACCCTATTTTGGATATAGCACGTCGTACTAATTGCTTCCGCCCAGAACTGGTTAGCTAGGTTGAATTCATTAAGCATGGTCCTAGCGGCTTCCTGAAGGGTTCTGTTCTTTCTTTCTACTATCCCATTCTGCTGGGGTGTTCTAGGACAAGAAATCTCATGAATATATCCATTTATTCTACAGAATTCCTCAAACCTTTGATTCTCAAACTCTCCCCCGTGATCACTTCTAAGTCTTTTGATTTTGGTATCATTTTGATTTTCGATTATCTTGCATAAGTCAATAAACAGGTTTAGGGTTTCATCCTTAGTTTTTAGGAACCTAACCCAGGTAATCCTAGAATAATCATCGATAATGACTAAGCAGTACCGGTTTCCACTTAGTGACTTGGCTCCATGTGAATCAAATAGGTCAAGGTGCAAGAGCTCAAGTGTGGTTTGGGTTAAGTATGATTGAATTTGCCTGTGATTAGACCTGGTTTGTTTACCTTGGTTACATGAGTTACATATCGTGTTTTCATAGTTCTTAATTTTTGATACTCCTTTAATTAGACCAAGCTGGGTGATTTTGGAAATTAGTCTAACATTAGTGTGACCTAATCTCCTATGCCAGAGGTTGGATTCTTCTAGTTGAGTTAAGAGGCATTTTGGTACTACAGGTAGATTGATAGTATAAACATTATTTTTCCTAGTACCCTTAAGCATGACTTCTGAGTCTTGAAGATTTCTAATTAGGCAGTCAGAGTTGGTAAATGTAACTACATAGCCAGTATCACATAATTGACTTATACTAAGCAAATTAAATTTGAAATTCTCAACCAAGAGTACCTTTTTAATTACGAAGTCGGATTTGAGTTCAATGTTACTTGACCCAATAACTTTGAGTGTAGCATTGTTGCCAAATGCTACTGAGCCTAGGTTCTTGAAATTCAGTTTGGTGAGTTTCAATTTGTCTCCAGTCATGTGTCTGGAGCATCCACTATCCAACATCTATTGGTCCAAATCATTATGTTCCAACAAATAAAGTATTTATTGATTTGGATCTAATTAGAATTAAGGATAGCTTAAATTGATTTCACAACCTAGTCTGTGTTGGTGCAGGAAGCACCTAAGTCAAACCTGGATTTTGATAATAATAAAGGGTTTAAGAGTTAAGATGTTATTTTTGGTCTAATGTGTTCACTGAGTGTGCAGAAAGAGGTCCTAGCGAAGGGCTGCTGGGCACCTAGCGAAGGGCTGCAAGGCATCGAAATCCTAAGACCTGGCGAAGGGCTGCTAGGCATCGAAGACCTGGCAAAGGGCTGCTAGGCACCTAGCGAAGGGCTGCTAGGCATCGAAGACCTGACAAAGGGCTGCTGGGCACCTAGCGAAGGGCTGCTAGGCATCGAAACCCTAAGACCTGGCGAAGGGCTGCTAGGCACCTGGCGAAGGGCTGTTGGGCAAAAGTCTAACCGGAGGAGTCGTTTGGCAAAAAGGTAAACTCTCCTGAGAGGAGTAGATGAGGACGCGTTCCCCATCGAGGGAACAGTAGGCGTCAATTCGACCTAGGGTTCCATTTGGGAGACCCAAAGTCAGAACCAAGACATCTACGGATGTAAAAACTAACTAATATTCTTGCATTGTTTGTTGTGGAACTAAACTTGGATGCAGGGACCGAAGGAGTGTGTTTCTGCAGCTCAGAACGCCCCAAAGGAGAGGGGCATGCAGCTGAGCTAGGCGCCCGGGAGGTCCCGGGCGTCCAAGGTCAAAGCCAAACAAGCAGTAAGCAAGAATCGCTTCAAAACAACACTGGGCTAGGCGCCCTGGAGGTCCCGGGTGCCCAAGGTCAAAGCCAAAGATGAGTCGAAGCAAAATCATCCACGAAGCCAGCGGACCCAGTCAAGCTGGGCGCCCGAGAGGTCCCGGGTGCCCCAGTCAGCTCCAGAGTCGATTCGAAAGGGATAAGCGCTGACCAAGCTTCGGATAGAGGTTCTCGGATCCGAAGGCACGTGTCAGGCACCCCCGACGTCCCAGGCGCCCCCAAGAGCACTATGAAAGGGGCTCGACCCCAAGGCTTCAAAACAACAATTTTTCCAACGCCTCTAAGCTTTTCGTTCAAGCGCGCTGCTCTGGCAAACTCCGTTCTCGACATTCTAGCACCGACGATGACCCTCTGCTCAGAATTACGATCCACACCGGGCGTCGGTAACGAAAAGTGTACTTGTTTATTTACTGTACTACTATTGTACCAAATTCTGTAAATCTTTGCGCTACTATAGAATTGCCCGCAGTAAACGGTTAAGGGACGTGGGCCTTGGAGTAGGAGCCGATCGCGACTCCGAACCATGTAAAAAAAAATACATGTGTTCCTCGTGTTTGTTTTTAATTCCGCTGCGTATTTTCTCTTAAATATTATCCGAAAAAGTTTTCACGACATTCACGCCCCCCCTCTATCGTGTTTCTCGATCTAACAAGTGGTATCAGAGCGGGGTAGCTCAATGTTGGTGCAACCACCAATTTGAGAGTTTTTCGGATTTTTTTTATGAAATTTTCAATTTCTTTATCTTACGAATCTTTCTCGATAATCGAGGTTGGTGGAACACCACTCGATCACTTTTTTTCAAATAAATAATATTTATCTTACGCCTTGTTCAATTTTGAATCATCATCTTTTCACCATTCATTAGAATTGATAAAACGATTAATTTTTGAAAATTTATCATAATTTTTTTTATTATTTTAATATTTTTTTCTCAAAATTCGTGCTACCTTAATTCGACCAATCCCTTTTAACTCCTATTTTTTCCAATTAATCAGAATATTCATTTTCTAAAAATTTATCTCAAACTTTTTATTATTATTATTTTTTATTATTCTGCCTCGAAATTCATGCAATATTTTTTTTTGGGCTATTTTTTTCTTCTCCTGCACTACTAATCCAAGACCAAGTCTTGGTACATTTCTATTTTATCTTTTTGTGTGCAAGATTTATCCTTAATGGCCAATCAAGAATGGAACAGTGTTCGTCTGCCTTATTCTCTGGCGAGAACTTCAGAACCTGGAGAAGTCAAATGGAGTCCCTTCTGAAAGCCCACATGGATTTATTGCAGATCATCCAAACGGGATTCTCTTTTCCCGTAGAAGATGAGTTATCAGTCGAGTGGGACAAACTGGATGAACAAACCCTCAACTAAATTGAGACCGATGCAAGGGCAACTGCAATCCTACAATGTGGCCTAACCAAGGAGCAACTCGAACTAGTAGGTTCATTCAGATGTGCCAGAGAAATTTGGGAAAAGCTAATCAATCTACATGAAGAGAGCTCCGATATTGAGATCTTAGAAGGGTTAGCACCTGACTTCAAAATTGACTCCGGATCAGAAGATGAGAAAGAATCCATACCTGACTGCGAACTCGAGCCAGAGTCAGAAGATGAATTGACTGAGACAAAAATGGTAACCAATTTCGGATCTTTTTTTGAATTACAATTAAATAATCAAATAGATACTGTAATGGTTGAGGAAGGTGTAATTTTTAGTGCAGGGAAAGCTCCAAGAGACCACCAAAGAAGAAGCTTCAACCTATACCCGAGTCCGACTCAGACTCGGAATCAAAAGACAATGAAGGAGATCGACCCAAATTGGTCCGATTAGCTCGTGATCATTACAAGAGTACTGGACAAATGATCGGAAAAGGTAAGTTTTCAATAATTGAAAATCCAATACTTATCTCAAATAACGTGATTAATTCATATAAATTAGTTAAGATTAATACGTTAGAAAACTTAATTCACAACCTTGCTGATTTTAAAAACCCAGAGTTTTATTTCAATTATGATATAACTTAGATCATTTTTGTCATGTTTGCTTTTTTTTTTATTATGCTTGGATTTAGAATTGGATAATTTAAGGAAAAAACGGTTTAGTTGAAATTTGAACAACATAGTATTGGGTGGAGGTGAGATGATAGTACGTTAGGGAAGCCTTTCTAATAAGGTCAGGTATGTCCTACTTGGTCTGTTTAGTCTGGTGGAACTAGCCGAAGTTGTCACGCCCCCAGAGGCCCGTGCTTGCTCGAAAATCGGGCAGCACCTCCTCTGTACGGCGTACAATCTAAAACTCATACATACATCATATCAACCATAACAATATAGCTCAGCCACACTCAGCTGGCGTTCACTCCAACATAACCACGCAATTAAATAATATAACTGACAAACAATAAACATAATAAATAATTCTCCATATCTAAGCGCAACAAACCGAAATCAAATGAAAATAAATAAATACATGTCTAACGAAAAGCCAAATATCATCCAAAACGACACTAAAACCAAAAACGATACTAATACTTTAAAACCACTACAAGTATATGAAAACCCAATAAAAAAAAATACTCAAACTGAGAGACTGGCAGTTGGATCCTCTCCTGGCGGCACGAGACACAGCTATCGACTACCTGAAACAAAAAGAAGAACGAGGGGTGGTGAGTTCCGGGTGGAACTCTGCGGGTATAAGAGCAGATAAATGCATGGTATATAAAAGGGTAAAGCAAGCATAAAGACAACAAAGGTATACAGTCTCCGGAATAAAGAGCATAAATAAAATGCATCTATATAAATAAAACATACCTGAAGACCATATAACAAGTAGGGGCAATATCAGAATCCCCTCTAACACCTCCATAAACGACAGATACTGCCGAATATATCCAGATCATATAAAATGCAAATCATAACCGTATATGCATGTCAATCAAATGCAACAAGTCATAGCTCAAACAAATGCAGCAAACACAAGCAAAATGCACAATGCACAATATGCATATGATGTCATGACCTGCACTGTACACATACCAACCACCATTAGGTTGAGTGGACAAGATACAAGCGCCAAGCACCTGTGGCTATGCAAATACACCATGACAACCGTGGCCCTGATATGAACAACCCCGAAGCACCTGTGGGGACTCCTAACACCTGTGGAGTATCAACTGTTTGCACACAACTCCGACCAAGCGTGGCACAACAGGAAAATATACCCGACGACCCGTCTCAACCACCAAGGAGTCTGCGATCGTCGACCTGAATGCTATGATGCATGTCACTATTATATACCACCTTCATCGAACCCAAAACCATGCGAAACAGAAAACACCAATAGCACCAAAATAAGGAAACATAGGAAAAGCACAATCAGCACCAAGTAAATAAACATGCACTAATCTACTGGGTAGGGTTTATCTAATGTCAACCAAAACCCTAGATAGGTCAAATGATTATTCTATAGTACACGCGGTACTCTTAGATCAGAAGTCAAGTGATGAGACTGTATAACTGAACAATTTGGAATTATCACTCAAAGGTCAAGCACGAATAAGTATCAAGCACGAAAACAAGGCAAATAGATTTAAGATAAAGCAAACCTACTCAAGAAGTAAAACGACCATGCTTTTAAGGTAAACGAAACTACAAGAATCAAGGGAGAAGTACCCGCCTTTGAATGTGAAGTCTATGTCCAATGAGAACTTTGCGTCCAACGTCAGCACTAAGTCAACGTCCTGTATCAAACATGACTTTAGCTACTTTAATAAATACCAAATAGCTAATTATAGCACCACCGACTTAAATCATCCTAGCGTTAATCTACCCAAATCAATTAGCTAATCACATCCGATTTTCCATCATTAACTATAGTTTAGTCAATCATTTAATCCCTTGGTCCGAATAAGGTTAATCTTATTATCAGTCCTAATTAATCTATCCTATATGAAAACAACCCCAAAATCAAATAACCACACATAGATCATTATTTCTGATCAATGAGTTTAGATCGGCATTAATTCAGGTAAAAGAAACCCCATACCCTTTGACATTCACCTAGCCAATTTACCCCAGTTATCAACTATTAATCAATATTAATTCATTAATTAACATGATTACTTAACCAACTAATTAACGAAATCCATTACCTTCAGCATCTGCGGGTTGCACATAACGGCCGACGGCAGATGTGGCACGCGCACACAACGGCCAACGGTGGGTGTGGCATGCGATCGGTGTGGTAGCGATGGGCTGGGAAGAAAAAGGAAGGCGGCAGATTCTTCATGGCCGACGACGACACAATTGGCGCGACTATGGAGTCATCGAGGGCCTCGCGCGAAGGGCGGAGGAGAGACATGACTCGAGAGAGAGAGGAGTCGTCGGCTTAAACTTGCTCGCGCAAGAAAACTGCGTCGGAGGGACTCTGCGCCGGGCGATCTCCAGAGGTGAAGGCGTCGACGCGTGCGGGTGAAGGAGAAGAAAGGGATTAGGGTCACGAGGGTCAAGCAGTCACCTTCAACTGGTGGCGAGGTCTCGCGGAAGAGGAGAGGATCAACTCCGGCGGTGGTGGGCAGCGACAATCGGGCGAGAGGAAGAGAAAACGATCGGGAGTTGCGGTGGTGAGGGCTAGGGCACGATAAACAAAAGGAATAAAGGTATTTATAAGGGAAAAGATTTATATAAATATATATATATATATATATATATATATATATATTTCTAAATTTGAACTTTTCCTTAAATAATTCCAAACTAACCCATCTTCCATCCAATTAAATCTACAATTATTTCCAAAAATTTCAGAAAATTCTTCCAAAATTTTTCATATGATTGCTTCAAATTTTAACCTCCTATTTATGGTGATTGTATATAAATTTATATATATTCCTATATATATTTTTATATATTATTTTATTTTGTAGATTTATTTATTATTATTATTAGTTTTTATCAGTATTTTACATTCTCCCCTACTAATAAAAATTTGGTCCTCCAAATTTTGCTATTAGACCAACCAGGTTCCAACCTTCCCTATACAGTATAAATCCTGAGTGAAAATATCACTACCTACCTCAAAGGTTGAGTTACTAGACCCCAATTAATTATTTGATATATTTAACTCTAGCTCTCCGACTCAACAATCGGAGCTACCGGGTCGTACCCGTAACGGGTAACCGAATCGTTCCCATAGTCAACCACGACCAGGATCGCGGATCAAATGAATTTCCTACCATACTAACACTAAGCTAGTAAATACCTGTAACGCCCGCTTTTTTTTTTCTTTCCATAAAGCGGCGTTACGTTAACATACTTAGGGCATGTAGACATCATAAGGCAGCGGAATAACTTTAAACATACACATACATGCCCTACTACCATTCCTAACATAATGACATGGGTTGGCATATTAACTTCATACTTAGCATCATGTCATATAGTCGCATAGGTCATTATTCAAACAAATAAGTAGCAAACATAAAGTTCTAGCATAAGACCGGTAAACATATTGTTTTCATGGCCAAGTCACTACCACACACACACATTCTTGTCCTCCTGCCGCTTCCTTATTGTCCCCTTGCGTGATCTGCGGTATAAGGAAATAAGACTATAAGCACGTCGGCTTAGTAAGACTCTTTCCTACTCACTAAAACCATTCATCACTTAATCATAAGCACATGAAACCTAAACATAACTTTATGCTTGAACATAACTATAAATAAACTTACATGGCATGATACGTGACATAACATGAACATAATTCAACTTAACATGAACATAATTCAACTTAGCATAGCATAATACATGGCATAGACATAAACATAAATAAACATTCTTAACATGCATGATACATGGCATAAACATCAACATAAAGAAACATTCTTAACATGCTTGATACATGACATAAACATAAACATAAAGAAACATTCTTAACATGCTTGATACATGGCATAAACATAAACATAAAGAACCATTCTTAACATGCATGATACTTGGCATAAACATAAACATATAGCATGAACTAACCTGTATGGCATAAACATAGGCATGCTTTCTATTATATCATATGGACATTTTCTTAACATAACCATAAGCATAAATCGTTTACTGTCATGCATATTTCTTGACATGAAACATAAGTATAAGACATTACTAACATGGTATAATGCATAACATGAATGCATGAGTCTAATGCATATACATAAGGATGCTTAACTTTTAAAATCATACTTTTAAATACTTAAACATAATCATCACATTGTTGGGGGTCCCCGGCTTGTACCACATACATACATCATAAGCGCGCATCCCTAGTAAATACGAGGTCGCGAGCCCCGACCTACTAGGGTAAGGACAGCATAGTCGGTAGTCCCAGAACCGAGGCGTTCTTAAGGTGCCCATCCCTGTTGCACAGCTTCGGTAATGCCAGAACCGTGGACAGCATAGTCGATAGTCCAGAACCGGGGCGTTCTTAAGGTGCCCATCCCTTGGACCCATACTTCGGTCCGGTACAAGCCCATTCATAAAGTAAAATACTTTACATGCTTCATCATTCGTAAGACATGGCATACATCTTCATTCATAAACATGGCATGCATTTTCATTCATAAAACATGGCATGCATTTTCATTCATAAAACATGGCATGCATTTCCATTCATAAGACATGGCATGCGTAACGACCCGGCCCGTCTATCGGCCCATTTACCGGTCCTCAAAATCGTCGTACCGGCGTACCGTCGACCATCGACCGTGCCGTTATTCATAACATGGCATGCATCTTTATTCATAAACATAGCATGCACTTTCATTCATAAACATAACATGCATCTTCATTTATAAACATAACATGCATCTTCATTCATAGAACATGACCTACTTACATAAACATCATTCTTATTCCTAGTGCTTGCATGATCATGGCATATAAGGTAAACATTGCATTATAATCATTGAACATGACATGTTTGCATAGGCAATTATCCTAATCCATAGAGTTTGCATGATCATGATACATAAGGTAACCATTTGCATTTCATACATAAGCATGGTATTCATCCCAAGCATACATAAGTAGGACTTCCATAAACATACTACCTACCATTCAAGTGCATGGTATAGAACCCAAGACATTCATAATTAAACCCTAATAAGCATGGCATCCAATCATAAACATACAAACATGAAACATGGTGCTTAAGGTTAGGGTTATAGGTAACTTAATTCCTACCACATGCTTGAACCTTTATATATATATACTTCATAATAAAGCATAAACCATCATTCTTCAAACCCTAACTCCATTCAAACCCTAAACCACTTTGTTTGGCCAAAACCTATAAGGAAGGGTTCCATCATTCAATTAACATGTAAGATAGCATAAGGTAAGGAAACAACCACCCATTACCTACAAGACCATAGGAAGCCATTAGGGCTCATGATTAGGGCTAACCCTAACCTTTAGCCCTTCTTCACAAGGCTGGCCGAAACCCTTCAAGTCCATGAGTGCATGGAAAAATTCCATAAAACCCCCAATCAAACATTAAACACCAACCATACCCTACCGTAGGGCCATTAGGACCCTTGCTTGAGGGAAGTCCTAACTTTTTGCCCTAGACCCCTACTTGGCCGAAAGTTATAGGATCATAAAGCCTTGTGAAAATTCACATAAGTCACCCTCCATCTCCCTTATGGCATGATAATACACAAAACACATCCTTGAAGGTTTAGATCCAACCCTATCCATGGGTTCAAGGTGTTGGCCGAAACCCTAGGAGATCCTAGGGTACCCCAAAATTTCTCAAAATCTCATTTTAACTTATACTCATCATGGAAAAACATTAGAAAGCATGAGTAATATTTTTAACATCATTTTGGACCCAAAAACCCTAGTGGCCGAAAGTCATAGGGTCACACATCATGGTTTCTTCAATATAAATCCCAAAACCAACTTTATATCATGCTAAAAATCATAAAGGAACTATTATACCACAGGTGAGGGAGTCTTACTTTGGTTGATCTTGATTATAGACCTTAGATTTGAGAGAAGGATGGAGATCTTGTTGCTTCTTGACCACCCCTAGCCTTTGTATCCTTGTAGAAGCCTTGGATCTTGGGGATGAAGCCTTAGGTGAATTTTTTCCAAGGGAGAATCCCTCTTGGGGTGTTAGGCTAGAATGGAGAAGGAGGGAGGAAGAAAGGTGACTTGATGGAAGAAGAGAAGTAACCCCCCATGCCTCTCTTTATAACTCATCAAGGAGGGTAAGTGAAGAGTCATGGTATCTCTTCATTTCCCCCTAAGCCTTAACCATAATCCACTTCATTTCCTAATAGCACTCCCTTGCTAGGTGAATTGGTTAGAGCATGCATGGTTGTACAAGAGGTCCAAGTTCAATTCTTGGTGCATGCACTAATTTTTTTCATTTATTTTTATTTTATTTTCCTATTATTTCGAAAATCTCCTAAAAATTCCCCCATAATTATGTTAATATTTCTCATCAAAATCCCTCTATAATTCTATAAATTTTTACCTAAAATTCACCAATAATCATGGTACTAGAAAGCCTATATAAGGCCCATTAGTGCCTATTTCCCCAATTTTAAGTGGAAAAACATGGATTCCTAGGTTAAAATTTGTGTTAATATTCCTAGGGTCCTCGGAAAATTATCTAGACATGCTTAATATTTTAAAGAAATATTAAGAAAATTTTTCGGGTCGTTACCATCCCCCATACCTCGTGAAAGTTCGTCCTCGAACTTAGAATAGCTCCGGGTACTTGCGTCTCATCTCGTCCTCGCGTTCCCAGGTAGCTTCTTCGAACCGTTGACTTTGCCATAGAACCTTGACTAAGGGTACTTCCTTACTCCTTAGCTTCTTGATTTCCCGATCCAAGATCTGGATAGGTCTGCTTTCATAGCTTAGGTCCCCCTGTACTTGTACTGTCTGTGGCTCGATCACTTGGTCCATATTTGGGATACACTTTTTAAGCGTTGACACATGGAACACATTATGGATGGCCGACATCTCTGAAGGCAGCTCCAGCTCATATGCCACCTTACCAACTCTTTTCAGAATCAGGTACGACCCCACATAACGCGGACTTAGTTTTCCTTTCCTCCCAAATCTTGTCACCCCTTTCATCGGAGCCACTTTGAGGAACACCAAGTCTCCAACATTAAATTCCAGTGGTCTACGCCGGACATCGGCATAACTCTTCTGCCGGCTCTGAGCAGCTTCTATCCGTTGTCGAATATTCCGTATAGCTCGGGTGGTGCTGTCGATGACATCTGTTGTGAGCCCCATTTCCTTCTTTTCACCACCCTCGTACCAACAGATCGGAGATCTACATCTCCTCCCGTACAACGCTTCATAAGGTGTCATTCCGATAGTAGCTTGGTAGCTATTGTTGTAAGCGAATTCCGCTAAGCATAGATATCGACACCAACTTCCTTTGAAATCCAAGGCACAAGCTCGCAACATGTCTTCTAGTACTTGATTTACCCGCTCAGTCTGCCCATCCGTCTGAGGGTGAAAGGCGGTGCTAAATCATAATTTAGTGCTAAGAGACTTCTGGACACACTCACAGAAATGCGAAGTAAAGCGACCATCCCTATCTGAGATGATGGTCTTGGGGACTCCATGAAGTCTGATTATCTCCTTAACATACAATTGGGCCAATTGCTCCATTGAATCAGTCATCTTGATTGCCAGGAAGTGAGCAGACTTCGTCAGCCTGTCCACAATTACCCAAATTGCATCATATCCATTCGTAGTCCTGGGAAGCCCTGAAATAAAATTCATAGAGATGTCTTCCCATTTCCACTCTGGAATTGCGAGTGGCTGCAGAACTCCTCCGGGTCGCTGGTGTTCTGCTTTTACTTGCTGGCAAGTCATGCAAGTACTTACATACTGAGCCACATCCCTCTTCATTCCAGACCACCAGAACTTCTCCTTCAGATCTTGATACATCTTGGTGGATCCTGGATGCATCGAATAAGGGGTTTCGTGAGCTTCTGCCAGTATTTCCCTTCGAAGCTCTGGATCATTAGGAATACATAGACAATCCCTAAGGTAGAGTACTCCCCCTTTGGCGATACAAAAACCATCACCCTTTCCTTCTAGTATCTCTTGTTTTATTTTCTGAAGATTCAGATCACCATTTTGTTTGTCCAATATGTCCTCAAATAGCGTGGGTGATATTGTCATGGTGGAAAGTCGCCCGGAGATGACTTCGATCCCAAAGTTCATAATTTCTTCTTCGAGTGGTCGGGGTAATACCGCTATGGACATCAAGGTGGCCCTTGACTTCCGGCTGAGTGCATCGGCCACTTTATTTGCCTTCCCTGGATGGTAGAAGATCTCGCAGTCATAGTCCTTCACCAGCTCAAGCCATCGGCGTTGTCTCATATTCAGGTCTTTCAGAGTGAAGAAATATCGAAGACTCTGGTGGTCCGTATAGATCTTACACTGCGCTCCATATAGATAATGCCTCCATATTTTAAGAGCGAAGACCACCGCGGCCAGTTCCAGATCATGAGTGGGGTAATTCTGTTCATATTCCTTGAGTTGTCTAGAGGCGTAGGCAATAACTATTGATGCAGTCTGTCCCCAGTTGTTGATTTGGTGTTTGACACGGATTAAAATTTGATTCAAGTTTGGTTGAATTTGGGTTAAGTCCAGGTAGATCGGGAGATCACACGTTGGCATGGGAAAATCCTAACCTGGAGGGTTAGGTGTTGAAAATTCTAGCTTGGAGGGCTAGGTGTGAGAAAAGTCCTAATTCGGAAGAGGTGGGTGAAAAGTCCTAGCTTGGAGGGCTAGGTGAAAAGTCCTAACTTGGAGGGTTAGGTGCAAATTCCCATCTTGGAGAATTAGGTGAAAAGTCCTGGTGAGTGGAGCCAGGTGTTTGAAATCCCGGTGAGTGAAGCCGGGTCCTGGTGAGTGAAGCCAGGTGATGGAAATCCCGGTGAGTGAAGCCGGGTCTTGGTGAGTGAAGCCAGGTGATGGAAATCCCGGTGAGTGAAGCCGGGTCCTGGTGAGTGAAGCCGGGTGACCGAAATCCTAGTGAGTGAAGCTAGGTTGAAATCCCGGTGAGTGAAGCCGTGTCCCGGTGAGTGAAGCCGGGTGACCGAAACCCTGGTGAGTGAAGCCAGGTCCTAGCTTGGAGGGCTAGGTTGAAGTCCCAGTGAGTGAAGCTGGGCATGGCACGAGTCAGAGAAGGGCTGGAGGCTTGTTCTCGTGACTTAGAGTGCATTTGGGCTTGCCTGGATCGGTCTGGTGACCGATCAGGGAAGTTGGCACGGTGCTCCTTCGTGGATCGGTCTGGTGACCGATCCAGCGATGGCTGATCGGTCGGGTGACCGATCAGGGAGCATACAGTGAGGTTGGAAACCTACTGCTCTGCTCCTGATCGGTCTGGTGACCGATCAGGGAGAAGACAGTTTACTCACTGCTTGGCTCCTGATCGGTCTGGTGACCGATCAGGGAGCATACAGTGGGTTTTGGGGACCTTACTGATCTGCGCCTGATCGGTCTGGTGACCGATCAGGGATACTGTTCAGATCGGTCTAGAGAACGATCAAGTGTCGCGAGGTTCTCACTATAACCGATCAGGATGACTCCTGATCGGTCAGGAAGCAGCCTGATTGGTCTGGTGACCGATCAGGCTGGAGCCTGATTGGTCTGGGGACCAATCAGGAGTGTGCAGAAAACTGCTGGATCGGTCTGGTGACCGATCAGGCTCCTCCCTGATCGGTCTGGTGACCGATCAGGAGCAGAACTTTAATTCAAATAAGCTGTCAGAAGCTCTGATCGCGTCTGTTTTTACTGCCGATTCTCTGATACACTACTGATATGTTTTGATATGCATTGCTAAGCTTCTGTTGGAGTGTGCAGGCTTTACAGGGATGGATTCAAACACTCAAGGAGGGTCAAAGAGAGGCTTTCCGTTGAGCAGGTTTGGCAGTTTTCCATCGCAGGTTACAACGGGCGCTGCTGGCAACGGCTGGAAGCTGACCTGAGGCTGGGGCTCGACTGAGGAGAGTTCAGTGAGTCCAGAGGAGGTCAGGGGTAGCTGGCTTGTTGCAGGTGAGCAGCTGGGAGCTGTGTGGAGCGTCTGTGGGTTGGCGATGGCAGCTAGGATAAGTGTGGGCTGGCGATGAAGAGAAGGGAGTTCTCTCTACTGCAGCAACACTTGATCCATCCTTAGCAATCACTCTGAGTCTTGAAGCTTCTGCAAACTTTGATCATCCTTTGAAGCTTGAGAGACTTGAGCACTAAGAAGGACTCGTGGCAAGGCGATCAACAAGCAAACAAGGAAGAGCTAAGTGAAGGCTCTTGCCGAGGTTGTGCTGGGGTGTTGTTTATGCTTGTAAGCGTTTCTCTTCATCTGCTTGTGCTCTGTAAGTCTCTGATTGTCTCTGTTCTTTTCATTCTACATCATCTTGTTGAGACATTTTGTTTGAGGTTACTCCACCGAGAAGGAGGATTTGATATCCGGATTTCCGGGGCTTGATCTGCCGACGATCAAGGGATCGCCCACCTTAAGGGCACGCCAAGGAGTAGGGGCAAGTTATCCCCGAACCTTGTATATGATGTATGTATGAGCATGCCTTATAGCCCATGGGGCACACTTATGAAATTGCATGTGATATGTTAAAATGCTTAAACGGATACTCTACTAAGTATGAGATCAAGAGCACCCCTTATGTTATGTGGTGTGTCCCTCCGGGATCATGAGCACCCTTGAAGAGTGGTGTGTCCTGTAAGAGTGATTTGGAGTACTCCTTAGCATATATGTAAAAACATGATAAGTATTTTACTTTTGAAGTTGTGTACCCGACTCGTAAGGGGGTCGTTAAACAAATCTGGGGTGCATGTTAACGTATGGTCTTGGCTCCGGTAGGACGGAAGGGTCCTGCTCTAATTAATTGGTGGCTCGCTACCCCAATTCATTAGGGAACATGCAATAGTTCCGCGCGATATGTGGTACACAACAGGGCCCAATATGATATGGATGTATTTTTAAGTAATACCATTATGGAATTGTTTTGAAAACATTCATTGAAAGCATTTATTATATGTGAAGAGTATGCTTAAGGTACTTGATACTGCATGCTTAGGAACTTGGATGTTTAGTATGCTTTGATGAACTCATGCTTATGATTTATTATGTGTACATGTTATGTTCTTTCGTATGGATTTTGCGAGTATGACAGGATCCTTACTAAGCATTTATGCTTACTAGTTTATGTGTTGTCTTATGCTGCAGATAAGGGTAAGGAACACTTAAACTAAAGGAAGAGGCAGAAGGTTGAAGATGTGTGGGGTGGTGGCTCGGGAAGAAAGACTTCTATATCTACATATTTATGCTTATGTTATGCTCCTTGACAATGAATGATAGTGATGAGGATCTATATTGCATGACGATTATAATACTTGGAGTTTTCATATACTTGATTTTATTGGATTATGTTATGGTTTGAAATAAAATGTGAACCTCTCATGTTATGGAATAACTTTTGATTAAAATATTTCAAATGATGTTCTAGCAATTCAAGCATGACATTGTTTGACATGTATAGGCAAGCATGCTTAGCACTTAGTCCTTGCATTGTTTGTTTTAAATTTTATGCTAGAAGATAGAGGAAAAAAATATATATATGATTAATTGTTACGTAACTCCGCCCCGAGGGTAGATATAAGGGCGGGCGTTACAGGTTGGTATCAGAGCCGGTTTCCCCTCCACCACACACACATCAAGCTTCATCCTGCCGCTTCCAAGTAAGAGATCCTAACCTCGCTTTATTTTATTTCATGTACAGCAATGATTATATGGAGATGATTAATACTTGCATAATAAGTGAAAGTAGTATTAATTCCTGTGTTAGTTATTTATCACCTGTATGATAGATAACTTTAGATCATGTCCAGTAATGATTATATTGAGATGATTAATACTTGCATAACAAGTGAAAGTGGTATTAATTCCTATGTTAGTTATTTATCACATGTATGATAGATAATGACAAGTAAGTGTAAGATATATATATTAATCAATAATATATATATATGCCAAAAGAAATGATATGTCACTGCAAGATTTAGACTGTAAATTTCTGACAACACTACCCTCGGGTGAGGTGATGCCCTCTACCCAAATGCTACATGCCACACCAATCAGAATTGCAGATAGGGAACTCTACTGCGATCTGATAGTGCTTGATATGTCAGATTATGATGTGATATTGGGCATGGATTTCATGAACAAATACGGCGCCTCTATCGAGTGCCGTAAACGGAAGGTTATCTTCCGACCTGAGGCGAGAATTCTATTTGAATTTATCGGAGAGCCGAAGAAGAGGACAAGCAAATTCTTATCGGCTCTGAAAGCAAGGAAGATGTTAGAAAATGGATGCTCTGGGTTCCTAGCTCATGTGGTTGCTACCAGTCCTACAGAGGGCCCGAAGCTAGAAGACGTCAAAGTCGTATGCAATTACCCAGAGGTATTTCCCGATGACTTACCAGGGTTAGCACCTGAAAGAGATATAGAATTTGCAATTGAGTTGGTTCCTGGTACTAACCCCATTTCTAAGGCACCGTACCGTATGGCGCCGACGGAATTAAAGGAGTTACAAGGACAGTTACAGGAGCTACTTGACAAGGGACTCATCCGCCCTAGTCATTCTCCCTGGGGAGCTCCCGTACTGTTCGTGAAAAAGAAGGATGGGTCGATGCGAATGTGTATCGACTATCGGGCGTTGAACAACGTGACTATCAAGAACAGGTACCCTCTACCCAGGATAGATGACCTGTTCGATCAACTGAAGAGAGCCACGGTATTCTCTAAGATTGACTTGAGATCGGGTTATCACCAAGTTAGGGTGAAAAAGGAGGATATACCGAAGACGGCTTTCCGAACCAGATATGGACATTTTGAGTTCATAGTTATGCCATTTGGAGTTACCAATGCGCCAGCTATGTTTATGGATTTAATGAATCGAGTATTCTCGGCATTCCTCGACAGATTTGTGATCGTCTTTATCGACGATATCCTTATATATTCGAGAACTCCCGAAGAACATGCTGAGCACCTGAGTATAGTACTACAGATTCTTCAGAAGGAACAACTGTATGCTAAGTTTTCCAAATGCGAGTTCTGGCTCGATCAAGTATCATTCTTGGGACATGTTATCTCCAAGGAAGGGGTAATAGTGGACCCAATTAAAATCGAAGCGGTGAGTAACTGGACTAGACCCAAGAATGCCAGTGAAATTCGAAGTTTCCTCGGGCTAGCAGGCTATTACAGAAAATTCGTAGAGAACTTCTCTCGGATTGCAGCCCCTATGACAGCTCTTACAAAGAAAGACAAGAAATATGTATGGACCGAGGAATGTGAGAAGAGCTTTACTGAACTGAAAAGGAGGCTGACTAGCGCTCCAATATTAACTCTTCCAGAGAGCGATATGGGTTTCGATATGTACAGCGACGCATCTAAACTGGGACTCGGAGCTGTACTTATGCAGAATGGGAAGGTGATTGCCTATGCCTCTAGGCAACTCAAAGAACATGAAAGAAATTACCCTACCCATGACTTAGAGTTAGCAGCGATGGTCTTTGCACTGAAAATATGGAGGCACTATCTATATGGAGCTCAGTGTAAAGTTTATACAGATCACCAGAGTCTGCGGTATTTCTTCACCCAGAAAGATCTGAATATGAGACAGCGCAGATGGCTCGAATTGGTCAAGGATTATGATTGTGAGATCCTGTACCATCCGAGAAAAGCCAACAAGGTAGCCGATGCTCTCAGTAGGAAATCATGTGCTGCTTTAATGTCTTTGTCAGCTTTGTCACAACACTTAGGGGAAGATATTATGAATTACGGGATTGAAATCATATCAGGACAGTTGTCCACCCTGATGATTGCGCCGACATTGTTCGGCGATATTCTGGAAAAGCAGAATCAGGATCCGAGTCTTCAGAGAATCAAGCAAGAGGTTCTCGAAGGCAAGGACGATGGATTTCGGATTTCAGACAGCGGAGTCTTATATCTGCGGGATCGATTATGTGTTCCCGACAACTCTGACTTAGGGACAAGAATCCTTGAGGAAGCTCACGGGACATCTTATGCGATGCATCCTGGGTCTACCAAGATGTATCAAGATCTGAAGAGCAAATTCTGGTGGTCTGGTATGAAGCGGAATGTAGCTCACTATGTCAGTATGTGTTTGACCTGCCAGAGGGTCAAAGCATAACACCAGAGGCCTGGAGGAGTTTTGCAACCCCTGTCTATTCTCGAGTGGAAATGGGAGGACATCTCCATGGATTTCATCTCTAGGCTGCCTAGAACAACGAATGGATATGATGGTATATGGGTTATAGTGGACAGGCTCACCAGGTCTGCCCATTTTCTGGCTATTAGAATGACCTACTCAGTGGAGCAGTTGGCTCAACTGTACGTCAAGGAAATTATCCGATTACACGGGGTTCCCAAGACCATCATCTCGGATCGAGATGGTCAATTTACTGCAGATTTTTGGGGACACGTGCAGAAGGCGCTTGGCACGAAACTGAAATTCAGTACTGCCTTTCATCCCCAGACTGACGGGCAGACTAAAAGAGTAAACCAAATATTAGAGGACATGTTGCGAGCTTGTGCCTTGGATTTCAAGGGAAGCTGGTGTCGATACCTGAGCCTGGCAGAGTTTGCTTATAACAACAGTTATCAGGCTACTATCGGGATGGCACCGTACGAAGCACTATACGGAAGGAAATGCAGATCTCCTATATGCTGGCTTGAGAGTGGTGAAAAGAAGGAGATGGGACTCCCGACGGATATTATAGACGAAACCACTCAGGCTATAAAGAATATTCGCCAGAGAATAGAGACTGCTCAGAGTCGGCAGAAAAGCTACGCTGACAAGCGACGCAGACCATTAGAGTTTGAGGTTGGGGATTCAGTATTCCTGAAAGTGGCCCCTATGAAAGGGGTGATGAGATTCGGAAAGAAAGGGAAGCTGAGTCCGAGATATGTGGGACCGTATCAGATTCTGAGACGGGTAGGCAAAGTGGCCTATGAACTGGAGTTACCGCCAGAAATGTTGGCTATCCACAATGTTTTCCATGTATCAATGCTCAGGAAATGTACCTCTGATGTGAATCAGATGATAGAGCCCCAACCAGTACAAGATCAAGAGAACCTAAGTTCAGAACGCCGACCTATTCGGATCTTAGAACGAGAAGTCAAAAAGCTAAGGAACAAGGAAGTACCCTTAGTAAAGGTTCTGTGGCGGAACGAACAATTCGAAGAAGCCACGTGGGAATGAGAGGAGGCAATATGATTAAAGTATCCGGAATTATTTTAATGTTCGGGATGAACTTTTTATAAGGTATGGAGGATTGTAACGCCCCAAAATTTCCCATATGAAATATTATGAATTCATGAAATATTATTATGGAATATTCTGAAATATTATGAATTCATGAATATGAAATATTATGGAATTCATGAAATATTATCATGAAATATTATGAAACATTATGAATTCATGAATATGAAATATTATGGAATTTATGAAATATTATCATGAAATATTATGAAATATTATGAATTCATGGAATATTATTATTATTATGAAATTTCATGATGGGCTTGGCTTAATGGGCTTTGATATGGATTAGTGCAAAATGTGATAAAAAGAAAAGGTAGAAAGGAGGAAGCAAGGATTGAACCATGAACCTCCTAGTTGCACTAATCATGTCATAACCAACACACCAAGCCATATTTCATGTAGAGGGAATAAGAAACATGCTTGTTAAAAACTAGGGAAGTGAAGAGACATGTCTCTTCATGAGAAAAGTATAAATAAGGGAAAGAGAAGTTGGAATAACTTCCTCTTCTTCTTCCTCACTCTCATCACCGAAAACCTCAAGCCCCTTCTCCCTTTTCATTTTCGAAAAAAACACAACCCTAGGGTTCTAACCCTAGGGAATTGGAAGGAGGAAGAACTCTACAATGATCTTGCCCTCTACTAGGACCAGGGGTTCTATAGAAGTGCTAGGAAGGAGAACACTAACCTTCCTTCTACCAAGGGCACCTTAAGATTTTAGAGAAGGAGAAATTTAAGCGAAAGGATGTAAGTATCCCCTCGCCTGCAGTGTAATAGTTGTGGTGTGATTATTCTCCTTGATTGTTTCAAAAAAGAGGACTTTTTCCCCTTTGCAAGTTTCGGCCACCCCCTTAGGGGAAGGCCTTGGTTCTTTCCTTGATACATGAGAAGACCTTTGAGACTTAGAGTATATATGTATATTGATTTTCTTCATGATGGTATGAACAAAAGGAAGAAAAACTAGGGTTACACCCCTTGTAAGTTTCGGCCACCCCCTTAGGGGAAGGCCTTGGTTCCTTTTGTTACATGTGTAGACCCTTGGAACTTAGGGTATATGTATATGTGGTTTATTCAAAATGTTGTGATCAAAACCTAGGGTTATACCCTTGTGTAGGTTTCGGCCAACACCAAAGAGGAGACCTTGGTTACCCCTTGATGCATGTGAAGACCCCTTGGAACTTAGGGTATACCTATATGTTGTGTCCCTTCATTTTGTGATAACAAAAACTAGGGTTTAGAGCTTGGATGGGTTTCGGCCAAGGCCTAGAAAAAAAGGGTTAGTGAGGGTTGAATTATCCTAAAATATATCCATGTTTAATGTATTGTAAGATAGTGTATACAAGGTGTTTGTATGAATGTCTGTGTGAATATTTAGTTCAAACCCTAATTTTCCCCTACCCTTGAGTTTCGGCCAACCCTAGAAGGACTATGGTCTAGGGTTGCATAATTATCTCATGATGTGCTTTATGTTTAATAAGTTGCATGAATAGTATGTGAAGGTTAAACTACCCTACGGGACATGATTATGTTTAGTAAAATAATATGTATATGCATGTATGAAATATGATGTATGTATGAACATGTATGAAATATGATGTATGTATGAACATGTATGAAATATGATGTATGTATGAACATGTGTGGAATATGATGTATGTATGAACATGCATGAAATATGATGTATGTATGAGCATGCCTTATAGCCCATGGGGCACACTTATGAAATTGCATGTGATATGTTAAAATGCTTAAACGGATACTCTACTAAGTATGGGATCAAGAGCACCCCTTATGTTGTGTGGTGTGTCCCTCCGGGATCATGAGCACCCTTGAAGAGTGGTGTGTCCTGTAAGAGTGATTTGGAGTACTCCTTAGCATATATGTAAAAACATGATAAGTATTTTACTTTTGAAGTTGTGTACCCAACTCGTAAGGGGGTCGTTAAAGAAATCCGGGGTGCATGTTAACGTAAGGTCATGGCTCCGGTAGGACGGAAGGGTCCTGCTCTAATTAATTGGTGGCTCGCTACCCCAATTCATTAGGGAACGCGCAATAGTTCCGCGCGATATGTGGTACACAACAAGGCCCAATATGATATGGATGTATTTTTAAGTAATACCATTATGGAATTGTTTTGAAAACATTCATTGAAAGCATTTATTATATGTGAAGAGTATGCTTAAGGTACTTAATACTGCATGCTTAGGAACTTGGATGTTTAGTATGCTTTGATGAACTCATGCTTATGATTTATTATGTGTACATGTTATATTCTTTCGTATGGATTTTGCGAGTATGACAGGATCCTTACTAAGCATTTGTGCTTATTAGTTTATGTGTTATCTTATGCTGCTGATAAGGGTAAGGAACACTTAAACTAAAGGAAGAGGCAGGAGGCTGAAGATGTGTGGGGTGGTGGCTCGGGAAGAAAGACTTCTATATCTACATATTTATGCTTATGTTATGCTCCTTGACAATGAATGATAGTGATTAGGATCTATATTGCATGACGATTATAATACTTGGAGTTTTCATATACTTGATTTTATTGGATTATATTATGGTTTGAAATAAAATGTGAACCTCTCATGTTATGGAATAACTTTTGATTAAAATATTTCAAATGATGTTCTAGCAATTCAAGCATGACATTGTTTGACATGTATAGGCAAGCATGCTTAGCACTTAGTCCTTGCATTGTTTGTTTTAAATTTTATGCTAGAAGATAGAGGAAAAATAAAATATATATGATTAATTGTTACGTAACCCCGCCCCGAGGGTAGATATAAGGGCGGGCGTTACAAAATAATCAAGGTTGGTCCCTTCACAAGTGCTAAAGACCTATGGAGCAAGATCATTGAGCTCCATGAAGGCACTCAAGACACCCGGACTGCCAAGAAGGACCTTCTTCTCTCCCAACTTCAAAATTTGTCCATGGAAGAGAATGAAACTGTAAGTACACTCCATGGACGATTCAAAGAAATCCTCAACGGTCTCCACTCCATTAATGAGAAGGTAGAGAACCGAGATCTTATAAGGTATGTCCTCAAAGCTTTTCCTAGGAATGCCTTGTGGTCATCCATGGTGGATGCCTACAAGGTGTCCAAGGATTTATCTCTTGTTAAGTTAGAAGATCTATTTTGTGAAATGGAACTACATGAGATCTCTAACAAAAGTTCAAAAGAGAAAGGTATTGCTTTAGTGGCAGGTGACAACAAGAAGAAGAAGAAGAAGGGGAAGAAGAAGGAGAAGGAAGTCTCTTCATCTTCATCCTCATCCGAGTCCGAGGAGGAGGGCAGCTGGTCTTCTTCCTCTGAGATGGCCAACTTTGTTAGAAGGATGATGAGGAAGAGTCGGCGCCTCAAGGGTAAAGGTAACCCAAGTGAAGTTAAATTTGATAAGTCTAATGTTACTTGTTATGAGTGTAGCAAGAAAGGACATTACAAGGATGAATGTCCGAAGTTAAAGAAGAAGAATGATAAATCAAAGAAGAAAAGTAAGGCCTTGAGGGCCACATGGGATGAATCGTCCTCTAGTTCATCCAAAGAAGAGAAGGAGGAGAAGTATACTCATCACCGTGCTCTCATGGCCATAGAGGATTCAAATGAAGTGGAGAGTAGAGATGAATCAAGCTCCTCAACCGCGCCTTCATCATCTTCGGATGATGAAGAGGTAATTTCTCCCGAGCTAGATAAGTGCTATAGAACCATTGCATGTCTAGCTAGATTGCTTAAAAAATCCAAGAACAAAGTTAAATTGTTGAAATTGGAAGTAGAAGAGTTGAAATCCTCTAGGGTGGAGGATATTAATGATTTTCATGAGAAATCCTCTAAGGATGAGGATCTTGATAATTTGCATGTTAAAAATCTTGAGGATGAAAATAAGGGCTTGAAGGGTGAAATTGAAAACCTCAAGAATATTCTTGAGAAATTTTCAACAAGTTCCAAAACCCTAGATATGATCTTAAACTCACAAAAGGCGGCTTACAACAAGGTTGGTTTGGGTTACCAACCTAAAGAACCTAGTGTCATATCTTTAATGTCAAGAACCAAATTTAGAGCACAAAATGATTCTAGGGTTCAAAAGGTTAGAAAGAAAGTGACTAAGGCGTGGGTGCCTAAGTCCTTCATTATTGATGGCTTAGGTCCCAAAATTTGGGTACCTAAAACTTCTATCTTTAGAATTGTATAGCATGGGTTGAGGGGGAGCATCTATCAATATAGGTTGTTGATAAGTGGTGCTCCAAACCCAAGGCTAAGGTTACACTAGTTTCAAAACAAGTCAACAAGCCTTGGAAATTGTTTTTATGTATTGCATGAAGGGTGTAGATTCACACACAATTTGCTCTTGCCATAAATTGCTTAGAATAATTAGTTTTTCTTGTTGCAATTTATGTTTACATGCATGTTATGGTTTATGAAATACCTTATCTCAAGCCTAAGGTGCCATGATTTTTCTTATGTGTTATATAACATGAATGCATGCTAAGGAAAATATCTACACATAATTTGTATTGATAAGGCATCAATAGACAAGAACGTGAGCTTAAGGTTTAGGCTTAAGTTTCTCTGAATATTTTGGGGATGAACTTAGTTGAGTATGCCATGACTTTACCATATGTGTTTTGAACATTAATCCATGGCATGAAGATTTTGGTTAAAAAAAAATAGCATGTTCACATAGTTAATAATGTTTCAAAATTCAGCACTCAAGTTCCATGATTTGCTATAAAATCTGATTATCAAGGTAGATTGGATTATCAAAATTGTTTGGAATAAACAAGTTCATGGTTAGAACATTCTGATCATACCTTGATATTGATGTTATATAGGCATGTTTAAAAAAAATTGATCATATATTGATGTTATCTTGATACAAACCTGCTGGACAAAGTTAGGGATTATAGAATTGATAAGTGTCTTGAACAAATTTGAACATGCTCTTGATGCTTTTCTTTGAGGGAAAATACTTTTGGTTAAGAGAAACCCTTTAGGATCAATGGGATGTAATCTAATTGGATTAGGGTTTTGAGGGTTTGAAAGTTGGAGCAAACCTGGTTTCAACCTGGTGAAGAGTTTCTGAAATTTTCTGAAACAAACCGATCAGAAACCTGCTGTATCGGACCTGATCGGTCCACCCATCGATCAGGACTCACCCTGATCGGTCTGGTGACCGATCAGATCAATGCTGATTAAAGGTATTAGACTACTCCACAGTCCGATCCAAAAACTCCTCAAACCAATCACTCTTCATCAAATTATATCAGATTGCTGATCATATTGATACAAACACATATGATACAGACAAATTATAATTGGAACATCCTAATCATACTTGGAGCAAATTTTATACTGATTCGATACAAGCCCGTGTTGAAATTTTTGAAATTGATATGAACAGGTTGTTTGAATCGTGTCTTTTGATCTCTTGCTCCTTGATGAGGGATAATTTTCAGTCAAGAAATCCAAATCATGACTCTTGTTCTTAATGTCATGTTTCAGAAATGTTTCTGAAATGTCGAATATTAATAGAGTCTACACCCCTATTGTGGAATGCAAATTGTTAATGCAGTCTGACCAGGAATGTATCAGAGTTTCAGGAATTTTTCTGAAATTTGATCGCTCCCTAGACTAATAAGTAATATCTCTGTATCAAGTAATCAACGAACCTGATTGGTCACGGAGACCACTCAGGATTATGTGTCGGATACAGATGCATTCCCTACTTGTCACATGAAACATATACATGTTTGACCATGATATACTTCTGTATATGTTTTCATGTGCAATTCACACTTGTTACTGTATGATGCATATACATTGTTGCCATGATACATTTATGGTATATGCCTCTCATATGCAAAATTTTTATCCTTTGATTATTTTGGGTTTGGGGAGAGACCCTTGGGTTGAGGGGGAGGTATGTTCAACTTAATAACCATACCCTTTTCGATGTTTGACAAAGGGGGAGAAAATGGTTGATTAAGTTTAGAGTTATTGTAAGGGGAGGACTTTGATTCCCTTATGGTAATTGAACTGCCTTCAATTGATCATTAATGTTTAAACTTAAATCTAAACTTAAATCGGGTTGTCAAACAATAAAAAGGGGGAGATTGTTGATACAGTCTGTCCCTAGTTGTTGTTTTGGTGTTTGACACGGATTAAAGTTTGATTCAAGTTTGGTTGAATTTGGGTTAAGTCCAGGTGGATCGGGAGATCGCACGCTGGCATGGGAAAATCCTAACCTGGAGGGTTAGGTGTTGAAAATCCTAGCTTGGAGGGCTAGGTGTGAGAAAAGTCCTAATTCGGAAGAGGTGGGTGAAAAGACCTAGCTTGGAGGGCTAGGTGAAAAGTCCTAACTTGGAGGGTTAGGTGCAAATTCCCATCTTGGAGAATTAGGTGAAAAGTCCTGGTGAGTGAAGCCAGGTGTTTGAAATCCCGGTGAGTGAAGCCGGGTCCTGGTGAGTGAAGCCAGGTGATGGAAATCTCGGTGAGTGAAGCCGGGTCTTGGTGAGTGAAGCCAGGCGATGGAAATCCTGGTGAGTGAAGCCGGGTCCTGGTGAGTGAAGCCGGGTGACCGAAATCCTAGTGAGTGAATCTAGGTTGAAATCCCGGTGAGTGAAGCCGGGTCCCGGTGAGTGAAGCCGGGTGACCGAAACCCTGGTGAGTGAAGCCAGGTCCTAGCTTGGAGGGCTAGGTTGAAGTCCCAATGAATGAAGCTGGGCATGACACGAGTCAGAGAAGGGCTGGAGGCTTGTTCTCGTGACTTAGAGTGCATTTGGGCTTGCCTGGATCGGTCTGGTGACCGATCAGGGAAGTTGGCACGGTGCTCCTTCGTGGATCGGTCTGTTGACCGATCCAGCGATGACTGATCGATCGGGTGACCGATCAGGGAGCATACAGTGAGGTTGGGAACCTATTGCTCTGCTCCTGATCGGTTTGGTGACCGATCAGGGAGAAGACAGTTTACTCACTGCTTGGCTCCTGATCGGTCTGGTGACCGATCTGGGAGCATACAGTGGGTTTTGGGGACCTTACTGATCTGCGCCTGATCGGTCTGGTGACCGATCTGGGATACTGTTCAGATCGGTTTAGAGAACGATCAAGTGTCGCGAGGTTCTCACTATAACCGATCAGGATGACTCCTGATTGGTCAGGAAGCAGCCTGATTGGTCTGGTGACCGATCAGGCTGAAGCCTGATAGGTCTGGTGACCGATCAGGCTAGAGCCTGATTGGTCTGGGGACCAATTAGGAGTGTGCAAAAAACTTCTGGATCGGTCTGGTGACCGATCAGGCTCCTCCCTGATCGGTCTGGTGACCGATCAGGAGCAGAACTTTAACTCAAATAAGCTGTCAGAAGCTCTGATCGCGTCTGTTTTTACTGCCGATTCTCTGATACACTACTGATATGTTTTGATATGCATTGCTAAGCTTCTGTTGGAGTGTGCAGGCTTTACAGGGATGGATTCAAACACACAAGGAGGGTCAAAGAGAGGCTTTCCATTGAGCAGGTTTGGCAGTTTTCCATCGCAGGTTACAACGGGCGCTGCTGGCAACGGCTGGAAGCTGACCTGAGGCTGGGGCTCGACTGAGGAGTGTTCAGTGAGTCCAGAGGAGGTCAGGGGTAGCTGGCTTGTTGCAGGTGAGCAGCTGGGAGCTGAGTGGAGCGTCTGTGGGTTGGCGATGGCAGCTAGGATAAGTGTGGGCTGGCGATGAAGAGAAGGGAGTTCTCTCTACTGCAGCAACACTTGATCCATCCTTAGCAATCACTCTGAGTCTTGGAGCTTCTGCAAACTTTGATCATCCTTTGAAGCTTGAGAGACTTGAGCACTAAGAAGGACTCGTGGCAAGGCGATCAACAAGCAAACAAGGAAGAGCTAAGTGAAGGCTCTTGCCGAGGTTGTGCTGGGGTGTTGTTTGTGCTTGTAAGCGTTTCTCTTCATCTGCTTGTGCTCTGTAAGTCTCTGATTGTCTCTGTGCTTTTCATTCTACATCATCTTGTTGAGACATTTTATGGAGAGGTTACTCCACCGAGAAGGAGGATTTGATATCCGGATTTTCGGGGCTTGATCTGCCGACGATCAAGGGATCGCCCACCTTAAGGGCACGCCAAGGAGTAGGGGCAAGTTATCCCCGAACCTTGTATATCGAGGTGTTAGTGTCCATTTGGTCTGCTCTTCATTTCTGCAACTTGCATTTCTGTTTGTATTTGTCTTCCGCTGCTAATCACTCAAGTGCAGAAATCCTTAAGCTAAAAAGAAATTGTGTCTAGCTATATTCACCCCCCCCTCTATAGCCATCTCGTCACCAACAATAACCTTTCCATTCTGCATAAGTACAGCTCCAAGCCCGAGCTTGGAAGCATCGCAGTATATATCGATGTTCTGATTACTTTCCAGAAGGGTAAGAATTTTGGAGCACTTGTAAGTGTTGGGACCGGGTGCATGTCGATAAGGATACGGGTTCGTAAAATTTTAAATTTTTACGTGCAGCGGAAGAATTAGCATAAAATAATTTCCTAAATTATTTTAACCACGTATCTAGCATGCAACCTTATGGTGTGTGGACATAATCATAAATTAAAACTTTGCGGAAAAGTAAACTAATTTTCTAAGTACCTCGCGTAACTCGATGTAAGGGACGAGATCCAACCGTAGCGTCCCTTGGATGCTTCGCCTCTATTCGCGTCCACGCCGAGTTCTTTTCGGGATGACTTCGCAAAGTCACTAGTTTTGTACCGACGAGAACTACTAGATTCTCTAAAGGCACAACTAGAAGAACAAGAGAAAAGATAGGAAACTAACCAACAAGAAACGGAATCCAAATTCCGGGAAGAGAGGAGTTGCGATCCGCTTCTTCTTCTTCTTGTTTGGCTTCTCCTTCTTCTTGATAGCTCACGGTAACCACCCTAGGGTGTGCTAGGGGCGCCGGCCCTAGGTGGGATGAAGGGGAGCCGACCCTAATTCTCAAGGAGGGCGCCGGCTCTAAGGGAAGAGAGGGAGAAGGAGAATAATAGAGAGAGAGAGAGAGAGGAAGCTATTAATCTCTTGACCACTCAATTGGAATTAAGGGCTTGCCTTTGGTTCCTTTATATAGTAGCATCTCCCTTGCCAAGTCTCCCTCTTAATAGAATTTTCATAACAAATTTATTCTATAAATTCTCTTATGAATTATTCTGTTTAAACCAAGTTTTATTATAACTAATTTTATAATAAAACTAATACTTCTCTCTCTTTTAATTATGGAATAAAATTTGCATAAAATTTTCTTATCATGGATAAATCAATTCATAATTGATTTTATAAATTAAAATTAAACCAATTTATGGTTTATTTTAATTTCCATAAAAAGAATAAATTTCTACAAATTTATTTATAAATCTCTTTATATAAATTTCTTTATATATCAATTTATTTATCCATAATTTATAAAACAAATCGCGCTAGATTTATTTTATTAATTAAACCAATTAAATTGGTTTTCTTCCCTTTTAATGGCCGGCCACAACAAAGAGGTTTGGCACCATCTTTGGCCGGCCAAACCAACTCGAACCGATCGCGAATTAAACTCATTTAATTCACCCAATAAGCCTTCAAAAGACTTAGTCATTTTTAGCTTCCATTGCGCCTCTGACAAATTCAGATTCGACTTATTTCTCTTAATCGAAAAATCTAATTTTCAACTCGTTTTAAATCCCTCGGATTACTCATAGTGCGTGTGACTAAATAGGCTTTCGATTTATGTTGGTCATCTATAATCAAACAATTATAGAACGATCATGAGTGGCACCTAGTAGTACATCATGATCCCCAATTAATCGAAAGATCAACGGTTTGACCTCAGAAGAAATTATTCTGAAACCCTTCAGCAGCTCTAATGAATCGTGCCCCATTCCCTTCACCACCTTATACCCACTTGGTTCAGGACATGGTCTGTTTGTGTCAGTCCCCACTAGACTGACTGTTGGGACCGGGTGCATGTCGACAAGGATACGAGTTCGTAAAATTTTAAATTTTTACGTGCAGCGGAAGAATTTGCATAAAATAATTTCCTAAATTATTTTAACTTCGTATCTAGCATGCAACCTTATGGTGTGTTGACATAATCATAAAATAAAACTTTGCGGAAAAGTAAACTAATTTACTTTGTACCTCGCGTAACTTGAAGTAAGGGACGAGATCCAACTGTAGCGTCCCTTGGAAGCTTCGCCTCTATTCGCGTCCACGCCGAGTTCTCTTCGGGATGACTTCACAAAGTCACGAGTTTTGTGCCGACGAGAACTACTAGATCCTCGGAAGGCACAACTAGATAAACAAGAGAAAATATAGGAAACTAACCAACGAAGTAACGGAATCGAATTCCGAGAAGAGAGGAGTCGGGCAAGAGAGGGAGAGGGAGAGGGAGAGGAGAAGAGATTAAGAGAGAGAGGGAGAGAATAATTAATCTCTTGATTAATTGATTGGAATAAGGGCTAGCCTTTGGTTCCTTTATATAGTAGCAACTCCTTTGCTAAGTCTCCCTCTAAACCGAATTAACAGAATTAACGGAATTAGTTATAAGAAATTTATCTTATAAATTTTCTTATTAATTATTCCGTTTAAACCGAGTCTTTATTATAAACTAATTTATAATAAAACTAATTCTTCTTCTCTTTAAATTATGGAATAAATTTTTATAAGAAATTTATAAACTTTCTTATTATGGAAAAATCAATTCTTAATTGATTTTATAAAATTAAAATAAACCATTTCATGGATTATTTTAACTTCCATAAAAAGAATAAATTTCTACAAATTTATTTATATAAATTTCTTTTTACAAATTTATTCATCCATAATTTATAAAATAAATAGCGCTAGATTTATTTTATTAATTAAACCAATTAAATTGGTTTAATCTCCCTTTAATGGCCGGCCACCACAAGGAGGGTTAGCACCCTCTTTGGCCGGCCAAACCAACTCGAACCGATCGCGAATTAAACTCATTTAATTCGCCCAATAAGCCTTCAAAAGACTTAGCCATTTTTAGCTTCCATTGCGCCTCTGATTAACTCAGATTCGTCTTATTTCTCTTGATCGAAAAATCCAATTTTCAACTCGTTTTAAATCCCTCGGATTACTCGTAGTGCGTGTGACTAAATAGGCTTTCGATTTATGTTGGCCGTCTATAATTAACCCATTAATTATAGAACGATCATGAGTGGCACCTAGTAGTACATCATGATCCCCAATTAATCGAAAGATCAACGGTTTGACCTCAGAAGAAATTACTCTGAAACCTTTCAGCAGCTCTAATGAATCGTGCCTCATTCCCTTCACCACCTTATACCCACTCGGTTCAGGACACGGTCTATGGTGTTAGTCCCCACTAGGCTGACTACGTCACACCTAGCCCAAGTAGTGTCTTTCTCGTCCTTTGGATTTCTAATTACTCTCATGTAAGAGACTCACACTCTAAACATGATATACTCTGGCCAGAGGTTTTTGAGTAACAATCCGACAATAGGCCTGGGTATACATCTCCTCGCAAGGAGTGGTTAATCCTTTGTAGGCTGCTCAAACATCTTCGGGCACTTCGGCTTATACCCAATCATCCTGGGTCCACACCTCCTTGGAGATGCTTGCTTAAGATGTTAAAGTATAAGTCTCCATGGCCAAGATGACTTGAACACCGCAAGTCAAAGGAACATCGCACTTAAGCTGCAGTAAGAACTTCATTGACATATCTTTATAGATAACCATATGAAGTTTTACAGCTTGTCACTCCAATGAACTAGTTCCATTAACTAGCATCCATGTTTATCTCCGGACATCCCAATGTCACCAGCCAGTGAGAATCAGCTGATTAGAGAATAACCCATGCTAGTCTCAACAGAATTGATAGTGTCCGTTTTTATCAATTCATCGACTAGGGATATTTTCAATACTTCAAATTTGCATATTTAGAGATAATCACAAGTTGTGATCCCATCACAAATTCTCTTATGTTGTGAGTTGTATTGCAGACATTCAGTAGATGAGTTTAAGATCCCAATCAAATATACAAAACATGTATACTCAAATAGTGAATTATCATTTATTAATATAAATGTTTACATCATAAGGCGATTGCCTTAGGACACTTCTCTCATATCACTAACAAACTCCTACTTGGCCTAATGCCAATCGCTACGGTATCCAATGCCATAGGCTCTAACATGTCCCTCAAACTTACTTTGAGGCAAAGCCTTAGTTAAAGGATCCGGTATATTCCTTTCAGTGGGAACTCTCTCAATTTGTATGTCATTCCTACTTATAATCTCTCTGATCAGATGATAGCGTCGAAGCACGTGTTTGGATCGCTGATGAGACCTTGGTTCCTTTGTTTGTGCAATAGCTCCATTGTTGTCGCAGTAAACCGGCACTGCTTCATCAATGGTTGGAACCTCATCAAGTTTCGAGACAAACTTCTTGATCCAAACTGCTTCGGTGGTAGAATTCGCTACGGTGTCTTGTTTGGAACTTTTCCAACTTATTGCGCTTCCATTCAAAGTAAATACGAATCCAGACTGAGATTTGGAGTTATCCTTATCTGTCTGGAAACTGACATCTGTATACCCACGTATTACCATATCTCATTCTCCATATATTAGGAACACATCCTTAGTTCTTCTTAAGTACTTAAGGATTGTCCCCAATGATCCATTCCCGGATCCGACTGGTATCTGCTTGTGACGCTTAAAGCATACGATATATCGGGCCTTGTACATAACATAGCATACATGATAGATCCTATTGCGGATGCATAGGGAATCTTATTCATGCAAATCCTCTCGTCTTCTGTGCGCGGACACATAGAATTTGAAAGGTTGATCCCATGCCTGATGGGAAGGTAACCTTTCTTGGATTCCGACATGCTAAACCTTTTTAGCACTCGGTCTATATATGTAGACTGCGAAAGACCAAGCAACCGTTTTGATCTATCTCTATAGATTCTAATCCCAAGGATGTAGGTTGCTTCTCCCAGGTCTTTCATGGAGAAAGTTTTGGACAACCAAATTTCAACTGTCTGTAAAACTGATATATCGTTTCCTATAATTAATATGTTATCGACATATAATACTAGGAATACGACTGCACTCCCACTAACTTTCTTGTTCACACAAGGTTCGTCAGGATTTTGTGAGAAATCAAACTCTTTGATCGTCTCATCAAAACGGATGTTCTAGCTCCTGGATGCTTGCTTCAGTCCATATATGGATTGTCGAAGCTTGCATACTTTGGTTTTATCAACCGATGTGAAACCTTCAGGTTGTATCATGTATACATCCTCAAGCAGGTTTCCGTTAAGGAAAGCTGTTTTCACATCCATTTGTCATATCTCATAATCATAATGAGCTGCTATGGCCAGGAGCATCCGAATGGATTTAAGCATAATTACCTTCCATGTTGGTTTTCTTCTTGAAAACCCACTTGCACCCTATGGGCTTAATCCCTTCAGGTGGGTTAACCAAGTCCCATACTTGGTTTTCATACATGGAATCCATTTCCGACTTCATGGCTTCAAGTCATTTGTCCCTTTCTGAACTTTTCAGAACATCTTCATAACTGATAGGTTCGTCATCGCTTATGAGTAACACGTCGTTCGATTCACTTACGAGAAATCCGTATCTCTCTGGAATATTGCGTGTCCTATCAGACCTACGAAGAGGTGGTGTTGTTTTAGGTTCAACTGATAGCTCATCACTATGAATTATCGGTTGTGGGCCTAGACTAGGTGTCTCTGTAATGTCTATTGGAGTTTCTTGAACTTCATTAAGTTCAATCCCACTCCCACTGTTTTCTTGTAAAAGAAATTCTTTTTCTAGAAATACAGCATGCCTTGAAACAAACACCTTTTGCTCCAAGGGATGATAGAATTGGTAACCCTTCGTTTCCTTAGGATACCCAATAAATAGACATTTATCAGACTTAGCATCCAATTTGTCTGATATGACCCGCTTCACATAAGCAGGACAACCCCATATCTTAAGGTGAGTTAAGTGAGGTTTCTTACTATTCCAAATCTCATATGGAGTAGTAGAGACTACCTTGGTCGGGACTCTGTTTAGCAAGTAAACAGTTATCTTAAGTGCATAGCCCCAAAAGGATTTTGGAAGAGTTGCATGATTCATCATAGACCTAACCATGTCCATCAAGGTTCGGTTGTGCCTCTCAGATACACCATTATGCTGTGGTGTATACGGCGGAGTCCATTGGGATAGTATCCCATTGTCCCTAAGATAATCTTGAAACTCTTGACTTAAGTATTCACCACCCCGATCGGATCGAAGTATTTTAATACTTTTGCCAAGTTGTTTCTCTACTTCATTTCTGAACTCTTTGAATTTCTCAAAGGCTTCAGATTTGTGTTTCATCAAGAACACATATCCGAATCGTGAGTGATCATCGATAAAGGTGATGAAGTAGCTATAGCCTCCTTATGCTAGAGTTGACATTGGTCCACATACATCGGTATGTATTAGACCAAGCAATTCTCCCACTGGATTACCTTTTCCGGAAAAGGGTAATTTGGTCATCTTGCCTTTTAAGCATGATTCGCATGTATCAAATGAACCGGGTTCAAATGATTCCAAAATTCCACATCGGTGTAATTCGGTCATGCGTTTCTTACTTATATGGCCAAGATGACAGTGCCACGTGTAGGAGTCTATTCGATTATCTGTTTGAGCACGTTTGTTGCGAACTTCGATATTGAAAACGTCACTGGATAAATCTAACGTGTAGATGTCATTGCACAAAGTTCCATTCCCATAAAAAACGTCATTTAAAGTTATGTAACAACAATTGTTACTAAAAGTTAAATGATAACCTTTTTCATTCAAACATGAAATAGATACAATGTTCTTTATTAATGAAGGAACAAAATAACAATTATCCAATTCTAAGACACGTCCAGTGGGGAGCTTTAGCAAATAGGTTCCGATGGCAACAGCAGCAATCTTTGCTCCATTTCCAACTCGCATATTTGCTTCTCCTTTGACAAGTCTTCTTCTATTCCTTAGCCCCTGTATGTCATTACATATATGTGAGCTACACCCAGTATCAAGTACCCAGGTATTTGAGGAAATAGAGTGACATTCAATAACGAAGATACCTGAAGAGGAAGGGGCATCGGATGCCTTATTCTTCAAGGACTCAAGATAAGGCTTGCAGTTTCTTCGCCAGTGACCCTCCTTGCCACAATGATGGCAAGTTCCTTTTGGTTTCTTTTCAGTCTTCTTGGCCTTTTTCTTCTTTCCTTTATTCTGTTCTTTGGTCTTCCTCTTAGAACCTTTCTTCGAGGAACCAACTAACAGTACCATCTTCTGATCCTGCTTTACAGCGGGCTCAACAGCCTTCAGCATGTTGATTAACTCAGGAATGGTAGTCTCCAGCTTGTTCATCCGATAGTTCATCACAAATTGTGAACAACTTTTGGGCAGACAATTCAGAATTAAGTCAATACTTAGTTCATGATCCATTGCAAAGCCGAGTGTGCCTAGTCGCTCAATGTACCCCAACATCTTTAACACAAATTGTGAGGCAAAAGTGCCTTCCTGCATCTTTGAGGTGAAGAGGAGTCTGGAGACCTCGAACCTTTCGGATCTCGCCTGCTCTTCAAATAACTCATGAAGATGGAAGATGATGGTATAAGCATCCATATGCTCATGTTGCTTTTACAGCTCAGGTACCATAGATGCTAGCATGATGCAACCTGCCATTTCAGAATCGGTCACATGTTTCTGATAGGCCAACAATTGGTCTGGAGTTGCATTCTCTGGAGGATGGTTGGGAAGTTGATTTTCAAGGACATAAGCAAGCTTCTCTGCCTTGAGGACTATCCTCAGGTTTAGAAGCCAGTCCATGAAGTTTGGCCCAGTCAGTTTATTGGTATCCAAAATGGAACACAAATTCAGAGAAGACGTGATCGAGTGATTAACCTAGAAATACAAATTGAGCTTATGTGAGAAGAATGATTAAAGAATGTATCAATATACATAAATTGAAATCCTATTTATTTTACGAATTGAGTCACCCTTATTATCAATTCGGGAGATCGTAGGAACATCTCCAAATAGGTTGATATCCAACCATAGATAAGAACAACCATGGCTGTGGCCATCAAGTTCTTCTTAGCTATGAAGGTAGGTAATTATACCGATTACACATCACATATATGTAACTATCACATTATGCTATCAACTAATTGAATGTTTGCATAAAACATTGGGTTGTTAACTCATTAACAAGTATGCAACAATATACATAGCACCCAACTGCACCTCTCTTTACATCGACCTTGGCTGTGACACAACAAATCGATGCTCCAAGCTTAAGGCTGACCCATTAATCAAGAAATAGTTTTAATATGATTGGAGCTCATTCAACCGTTTAGTCAGGCTTGGATGTGTCCAACAACCATAACTAAGGATTGACCTCTGATTCCAACTACATTATTCATAAACTAACTCCATTGTTTGAACATGTTGAGGTTCAAGTCGGGCATGGATGTGTCCATCAACCCAAACGAGAAACAAAACTCCGATTCTAACCATATTAATGGAAGGTGTTGGCCTTAATATTTTGTAAGGGGTTTTGGGTCTCATCTTTTCTAAGCACATTCATGACATTTGTCATGACTAACGATTTCCTCAATAAAGTATGTATGTGACTTAAGTTATCAAGTCTCATTAATTGAATTAGGAACCGGATTTCCTAATTCTAATCTCATACTATATTGAAGGAATTGTTTTGGGAAACAATTTCCTAAATTTTACGAGTTCGTAAAATTTTAAATTTTTACGTGCAGCGGAAGAATTTGCATAAAATAATTTCCTAAATTATTTTAACTTCGTATCTAGCATGCAACCTTATGGTGTGTTGACATAATCATAAAATAAAACTTTGCGGAAAAGTAAACTAATTTACTTTGTACCTCGCGTAACTTGAAGTAAGGGACGAGATCCAACTGTAGCGTCCCTTGGAAGCTTCGCCTCTATTCGCGTCCACGCCGAGTTCTCTTCGGGATGACTTCACAAAGTCACGAGTTTTGTGCCGACGAGAACTACTAGATCCTCGGAAGGCACAACTAGATGAACAAGAGAAAATATAGGAAACTAACCAACGAAGTAACGTAATCGAATTCCGAGAAGAGAGGAGTCGCTATCCGCTTCTTGTTCGGGTTCTCCTTCTTCTTGAAAGCTCACGCCAACTTCAAAAGGGGGAAGTTGTTTGGTGCGCCGGCCCTAAACTACTAGGGTGGGCGCCGGCCCTAGGCAAGAGAGGGAGAGGGAGAGGGAGAGGAGAAGAGATTAAGAGAGAGAGGGAGAGAATAATTAATCTCTTGATTAATTGATTGGAATAAGGGCTAGCCTTTGGTTCCTTTATATAGTAGCAACTCCTTTGCTAAGTCTCCCTCTAAACCGAATTAACAGAATTAACAGAATTAGTTATAAGAAATTTATCTTATAAATTTTCTTATTAATTATTCCGTTTAAACCGAGTCTTTATTATAAACTAATTTATAATAAAACTAATTCTTCTTCTCTTTAAATTATGGAATAAATTTTTATAAGAAATTTATAAACTTTCTTATTATGGAAAAATCAATTCTTAATTGATTTTATAAAATTAAAATAAACCATTTCATGGATTATTTTAACTTCCATAAAAAGAATAAATTTCTACAAATTTATTTATATAAATTTCTTTTTACAAATTTATTCATCCATAATTTATAAAATAAATAGCGCTAGATTTATTTTATTAATTAAACCAATTAAATTGGTTTAATCTCCCTTTAATGGCCGGCCACCACAAGGAGGGTTAGCACCCTCTTTGGCCGGCCAAACCAACCCGAACCGATCGCGAATTAAACTCATTTAATTCGCCCAATAAGCCTTCAAAAGACTTAGCCATTTTTAGCTTCCATTGCGCCTCTGATTAACTCAGATTCGTCTTATTTCTCTTGATCGAAAAATCCAATTTTCAACTCGTTTTAAATCCCTCGGATTACTCGTAGTGCATGTGACTAAATAGGCTTTCGATTTATGTTGGCCGTCTATAATTAACCCATTAATTATAGAACGATCATGAGTGGCACCTAGTAGTACATCATGATCCCCAATTAATCGAAAGATCAACGGTTTGACCTCAGAAGAAATTACTCTGAAACCTTTCAGCAGTTCTAATGAATCGTGCCTCATTCCCTTCACCACCTTATACCCACTCGGTTCAGGACACGGTCTATGGTGTCAGTCCCCACTAGGCTGACTACGTCACACCTAGCCCAAGTAGTGTCTTTCTCGTCCTTTGGATTTCTAATTACTCTCATGTAAGAGACTCACACTCTAAACATGATATACTCTGGCCAGAGGTTTTTGAGTAACAATCCGACAATAGGCCTGGGTATACATCTCCTCGCAAGGAGTGGTGAATCCTTTGTAGGCTGCTCAAACATATTCGGGCACTTCGGCTTATACCCAATCATCCTGGGTCCACACCTCCTTGGAGATGCTTGCTTAAGATGTTAAAGTATAAGTCTCCATGACCAAGATGACTTGAACACCGCAAGTCAAAGGAACATCGCACTTAAGCTGCAGTAAGAACTTCATTGACATATCTTTATAGATAACCATATGAAGTTTTACAGCTAGTCACTCCAATGAACTAGTTCCCTTAACTAGCATCCATGTTTATCTCCGGACATCCCAATGTCACCAGCTAGTGAGAATCAGCTGATTAGAGAATAACCCATGCTAGTCTCAACAGAATTGATAGTGTCCGTTTTTATCAATTCATCGACTAGGGATATTTTCAATACTTCACATTTGCACATTTAGAGATAATCACAAGTTGTGATCCCATCACAAATTCTCTTATGCTGTGAGTTGTATTGCGGACATTCAGTAGATGAGTTTTTGATCCCAATCAAATACACAAAACATGTATACTCAAATAGTGAATTATCATTTATTAATATAAATGTTTACATCATAAGGCGATTGCCTTAGGACACTTCTCTCATATCACTAACACTGACTACGTCACACCTAGCCCAAGTAGTGTCTTTCTCGTCCTTTGGATTTCTAATTACTCTCATGTATTTAAGAGACTCGCACTCTAAACATGATATACTCTGGCCAGAGGTTTTTGAGTAACAATCCGACGATAGGCCTGGGTATATATCTCCTCGCAAGGAGTGGTGAATCCTTTGTAGGCTGTTCAAACATCTTCGGGCACTTCGGCTTATACCCAATCATCCTGGGTCCACACCTCCTTGGAGATGCTTGCTTAAGATGTTAAAGTATAAGTCTCCATGACCATGATGACTTGAACACCGCAAGTCAAAGGAACATCACACTTAAGCTGCAGTAAGAACTTCATTGACATATCTACATGTAGATTCCCATATGAAGTCTTACTGCTAGTCACTCCAATGAACTAGTTCCCTTAACTAGCATCCATGTTTATCTCCGGACATCCCAATGTCACCAGCCAGTGAGAATCAGCTGATTAGAGAATAACCCGTGCTAGTCTCAACAGAATTGATTGTGATCGTGTTTATCAATTCATCGACTAGGGATATTTTCAATACTTCACATTTGCACATTTAGAGATAATCACAAGTTGTGATCCCATCACAAATTCTCTTATGCTGTGAGTTGTATTATGGACATTCAGTAGATGAGTTTAAGATCCCAATCAAATACACAGACATGTATACTCAAATAGTGAATTATCATTTATTAAAATAAATGTTTACAATCATAAGGCGATTGCCTTAGGACACTTCTCTCATATCACTAACTGTAATCCTCCTTTTTAGCTCCAAGAAACTTCTCTGGGTCATTGCATACAATCCTGGCCTCTTCTAGCTGCTGGTCCTTAGTTTGACTTGCGTCGACCACATGTGCTAGAAATCCAGTGTATCCCTTGTCTAACATCTTCTGTGCTTTGAGAGTCGATAAGAATCTCCTGGTTCATTTCCTTGACTCTCCGATAAATTCAAACATAGCATCTGCCTCGGGTTGGAAGACCACCTTTCGCTTACGGCACTCGATAGATGCACCGTATTTACTCAGGAAATCCATACCCAATATAACATCATAATTCTGCATGTCGAGTACTAGCAGATCGCAGTAGAGTTCTCTTTCTGCAATTCTGACTGGCACAGCACACAACATGTGGGATGTCATTATTTCTCCCGAAGGCAGGGTCGTTAAGAACTTGCAGTCTAGAACTTGTGGAGGCATATCTATCTTCTTAGTATATGGCATTAGGCTAGTATGTGTTATTGTTATTCCTACCCGCATATTAGATTCTAAAGTATTTGGTTTCATAAAAAAATAAGGTAAAGTATCGTTCATATTACATATCCTAAAAGTACTTGCTATCATAATGTACATATCCTAAAAGTACTTGCTATCATAGTGTATCATTCATACTTGCATATTCTAGAATTATAAGGTATCATGCATACTTGCATATTCTAGAATCATAACATATCATCCATACTTGCTTATTTAAAGGACATAATGTATCCTAAAAGTACTTACTATCATAAGATATGCATAGAGGTACTTACTTGGAAGCTGCAGGAGGAGGGCTTGATGTGTGTGTAGTGAGATGGAAACCTGGCTCTGATACCAACCTGTAACGCCCGTTTTTTTTTTCTTTCCATAAAGCGGCGTTACGTTAACATACTTAGGGCATGTAGACATCATAAGGCAGCGGAATAACTTTAAACTTACACATACATGCCCTACTACCATTCCTAACATAATGACATGGGAACTTGGCATATTAACTTCATACTTAGCATCATGTCATATAGTCGCATAGGTCATTATTCAAACACATAAGTAGCAAACATAAAGTTCTAGCATAAGACCGGTAAACATATTGTTTTCGTGGCCAAGTCACTACCACACACATACATTCTTGTCCTCCTGCCGCTTCCTTATTGTCCCCTTGCGTGATCTGCGGTATAAGGAAATAAGACTATAAGCACGTCGGCTTAGTAAGACTCTTTCCTACTCACTAAAACCATTCATCACTTAATCATAAGCACATGAAACCTAAACATAACTTTATGCTTGAACATAACTATAAATAAACATACATGGAATGATACGTGACATAACATGAACATAATTCAACTTAACATGAACATAATTCAACTTAGTATAGCATAATACATGGCATAGACATAAACACAAATAAACATTCTTAACATGCATGATACATGGCATAAACATCAACATAAAGAAACATTCTTAACATGCTTGATACATGACATAAACATAAACATAAAGAAACATTCTTAACATGCTTGATACATGGCATAAACATAAACATAAAGAACCATTCTTAACATGCATGATATATGGCATAAACATAAACATAGAGCATGAACTAACCGATATGGCATAAACATAGGCATGCTTTCTATTTTATCATATGGACATCTTCTTAACATAACCATAAGCATAAATCGTTTACTGTCATGCATATTTCTTGACATGAAACATAAGTATAAGACATTACTATCATGGCATAATGCATAACATGAATGCATGAGTCTAATGCATATACATAAGGATGCATAACTTTTAAAATCATACTTTTAAATACTTAAACATAATCATCACATTGTTGGGGTCCCCGGTTTGTACCACATACATACATCATAAGCGCGCATCCCTAGTAAATACGAGGTCGCGAGCCCCGACCTACTAGGGTAAGGACAACATAGTCGGTAGTCCCAGAACTGGGGCGTTCTTAAGGTGCCCATCCCTGTTGCACAGCTTCGGTAGTGCCAGAACCGTGGACAGCATAGTCGGTAGTCCAGAACCGGGGCGTTCTTAAGGTGCCCATCCCTTGGACCCATACATGGGTCCGGTACAAGCCCATTCATAAAGTAAAATACTTTACATGCTTCATCATTCGTAAGACATGGCATGCATTTTCATTCATAAAACATGACATGCATTTTCATTCATAGAACATGGCATGCATTTTCATTCATAAGACATGGCATGCGTAATGACCCGGCCCGTCTATCGGCCCATTTACCGGTCCTCAAAACCGTCGTACCGTCGACCATCGACCGTGCCGTTATTCATAACATGGCATGCATCTTTATTCATAAACATAGCATGCACTTTCATTCATAAACATAACATGCATCTTCATTTATAAACATAACATGCATCTTCATTCATAGAACATGGCCTACTTACATAAACATCATTCTTATTCCTAGTGCTTGCATGATCATGGCATATAAGGTAAACATTGCATTATAATCATTGAACATGACATGTTTGCATAGGCAATTATCCTAATCCATAGAGTTTGCATGATCATGATACATAAGGTAACCATTTGCATTTCATACATAAGCATGGTATTCATCCCAGCATACATAAGTAGGACTTCCATAAACATACTACCTACCATTCAAGTGCATGGTATAGAACCCAAGACATTAATAATTAAACCCTAATAAGCATGACATCCAATCAGAAACATACAAACATGAAACATGGTGCTTAAGGTTAGGGTTATAGGTAATTTAATTCCTACCACATGCTTGAACCTTTATATATATATATACTTCATAATAAGGCATAAACTATCAGTCTTCAAACCCTAACTCCATTCAAACCCTAAACCACTTTGTTTGGCCGAGACCTACAAGGAAGGGTTCCATCATTCAATTAACATGTAAGATAGCATAAGGTAAGGAAACAACCACCCATTACCTACAAGACCATAGGAAGCCATTAGGGCTCATGATTAGGGCTAACCCTAACCTTTAGCCCTTCTTCACAAGGCTGGCCGAAAGCCTTCAAGTCCATGAGTGCATGGAAAAATTCCATAAAACCCCCAATCAAACATTAAACACCAACCATACCCTACCGTAGGGCCATTAGGACCCTTGCTTGAGGGAAGTCCTAACTTTTTGCCCTAGACCCCTACTTGGCCGAAAGTTATAGGATCATAAAGCCTTGTGAAAATTCACATAAGTCACCCTCCATCTCCCTTATGGCATGATAATACACAAAACACATCCTTGAAGGTTTAGATCCAACCCTACCCATGGGTTCAAGGTGTTGGCCGAAACCCTAGGAGATCCTAGGGTACCCCAAAATTTCTCAAAATCTCATTTTAACTTATACTCATCATGGAAAAACATTAGAAAGCATGAGTAATATTTTTAACATCATTTTGGACCCAAAAACCCTAGTGGCCGAAAGTCATAGGGTCACACATCATGGTTTTTTCAATATAAATCCCGAAACCAACTTTATATCATGCTAAAAATCATAAAGGAACTATTATACCATAGGTGAGGGAGTCTTACTTTGGTTGATCTTGATTATAGACCTTAGATTTGAGAGAAGGATGAAGATCTTGTTGCCTCTTGACCACCCCTAGCCTTTGTATCCTTGTAGAAGCCTTGGATCTTGGGGATGAAGCTTTAGGTGAATTTTTTCCAAGGGAGAATCCCTCTTGGGGTGTTAGGCTAGAATGGAGAAGGAGGGAGGAAGAAAGGTGACTTGATGGAAGAAGAGAAGTAACCCCCCATGCCTCTCTTTATAACTCATCAAGGAGGGTAAGTGAAGAGTCATGGTGTCTCTTCATTTCCCCCTGAGCCTTAACCATAATCCACTTCATTTTCTCATAGCACTCCCTTGCTAGGTGAATTGGTTATAGCATGCATGGTTGTACAAGAGGTCCAAGATTCAATCCTTGGTGCATGCACTAATTTTTTTCATTTATTTTTATTTTATTTTCCTATTATTTCGAAAATCTCCTAAAAATTCCCCCATAATTATGTTAATATTTCTCATCAAAATCCCTCTATAATTCTATAAATTTTTACCTAAAATTCACCAATAATCATGGTACTAGAAAGCCCATATAAGGCCCATTAGTGCCTATTTCCCCAATTTTAAGTGGAAAAACATGGATTCCTAGGTTAAAATTCGTGTTAATATTCCTAGGTTCCTCGGAAAATTATCTAGACATGCTTAATATTTTAAAGAAATATTAAGAAAATTTCTGGGTCGTTACAATACCTAATCGTCTAGTGTAGGAACCGATCTATAAATCTACTAAATTGGATCCTATCCCATTCCTCCCTGAGTGGTAGAGACACAGATACCAGCTGTGACCTATGCGTAGATATCCTATAGTTCATTAGTATCATGAAAACCCATTTAATCAATCTACGGTGTCTTATTTCTAGTGACAATGTAAACCTAGTCTATCTCTGGAACTGATGGTAACTTCATCTGATTAGATTGCGGCTGAATCTTCTGAACTTTGGCTGGCTGCATAGGATGAAGTGCTGGAAACCCGACCGACTGCTGAGGCTGATAAACTGCTGCTTCGAACATCTGCTAAGACTGTTAAGTTGTAGCTTCGATCATCTGCTGAGGCTGATAAGTTGTAACTTCAACCATTTGCTGCGGTTGGTAAACTGAAGGTTGATGGCTAGTACAGTTGAAATACATATAAAGAAAAATTAAGATAAATCCTAACTACACTATCTACTAATTAAATTTTAAGTAGTCACACGTTTTCCTAACTTAATCATCATAATCAGGTCAAATCCTAAACTCCAAACTCAATCCTTCCCAGGAATTAAGTTCACATTAACACATGAACACCTCAACATCCTAGTGAAACTTCTCTAAAACAGCATACTTCCTTGTTACAGAGTTACCACCAAGGCAATTAAAACAAGGTTCTAACCTAAAGTAAATCATTACCTCTATCGATTTCGCCTATAATTCACCAATCAAAGACAACTATTAACTAACAAACCATAACGTCATAAATCCACCAATAGTTTACTTATCATGCAGATAAGGTTTCCTGATATCCACAATCCCTATACTACCTCAGCCAAAACCTATCGGAATGACTCTCTAAAAGAGAAAGCAATTTATCCATCTACACACAAGATCTCTTAATCAAAGATATCCACCTATGCCCTCAATATCATTCTTTCTTAATAATTTCCTGAACATCAACTACATACTAATCTAACATATCTCTATCGTACCAACAAAAGGAATAATACCTTATACATGAGTCAACCTATTAAAATATTTAACAAGTATTATTAAAAAAAATCCAACTACCAATAAATTTACCAACTTACGTGCTCGTCGCCTGGGGAGTCCATTGCCGCCAAGTCCCAACACATCCCAGTCAAGAAAACAACACCAAAAATTTTGAAAATCCGAAATCAAGAAAACCGAACAAAAACTCGTAAATCCGAAAATCCCAAAGGAAATACATACGACATCGCAACCTCATAAAAAAACAAACACTCCTAACTTTACCGAAAATAACTTCGTAAAACCCACAGGAACCCAAAATACCTCGACAACCTAAGCTCTGATACCACTAAATTGTCACGCCCCCAGAGGCCCGTGCTTGCTCGAAAATTGGGCAGCACCTCCTCTGTACGGCGTACAATCTGAAACTCATACATACATCATATCAACCATAACAATATAGCTCAGCCACACTCAGCTGGAGTTCACTCCAACACAACCACGCAATTAAATAATATAACTAACAAACAATAAACATAATAAATAATTCTCCATATCTAAGCGCAGCAAACCGAAATCAAATGAAAATAAATAAATACATGTCTAACGAAAAGCCAAATATCATCCAAAACGACACTAAAACCAAAAACGATACTAATACTTTAAAACCACTACAAGTATACGAAAACCCAATAAAAATAAATACTCAAATTGAGAGACTGGCGGTTGGATCCTCTCCTGGCGGCACGAGACACAGCTATCGACTACCTGAAACAAAAAAAAGAACGAGGGGTGGTGAGTTCCAGGTGGAACTCTGCGGGTATAAGAGCAGATAAATGCATGGTATATAAAAGGGTAAAGCAAGCATAAAGACAACAAAGGTATACAGTCTCTGGAATAAAGAGCATAAATAAAATGCATCTATATAAATAAAACATACCTGAAGACCATGTAACAAGTAGGAGCAAAATCAGAAATCCCCTCTAACACCTCCATAAACGGCAGATACTGCCGAACATATCCAGATCATATAAAATGCAAATCATAACCATATATGCATGTCAATCAAATGCAACAAGTCATAGCTCAAACAAATGCAGCAAACACAAGCAAAATGCACAATGCACAATATGCATATGATGTCATGACCTGCACTGTACACACACCAACCACCATTAGGTTGAGTGGACAAGATACAAGCGCCAAGCACCTGTGGCTATGCAAATACACCACGACAACCGTGGCCCTGATATGAACAACCCCGAAGCACCTGTGGGGACTCCTAACACCTATGGAGTATCAATTGTTTGCACACAACTCCGACCAAGCGTGGCACAACAGGAAAATATACCCGATGACCCGTCTCAACCACCAAGGAGTCCGCGATCATCGACCTGAATGCTATGATGCATGTCACTATTATATACCACCTTCATCGAACCCAAAACCATGCGAAACAGAAAACACCAATAGCACCAAAATAAGGAAACATACGAAAAGCACAATCAGCACCAAGTAAATAAACATGCACTAATCTACTGGGTAGGGTTTATCTAATGTCAACCAAAACCCTAGATAGGTCAAATGATTATTCTATAGTACACGCGGTACTCTTAGATCAGAAGTCAAGTGATGAGACTATATAACTGAACAATTTGGAATTATCACTCAAAGGTCAAGCACGAATAAGTATCAAGCAGGAAAACAAGGCAAATAGATTTAAGATAAAGCAAACCTACTCAGGAAGTAAAACGACCATGCATTTAAGGTAAACAAAACTACAAGAATCAAGGGAGAAGTACCCGCCTTCGAATGTGAAGTCTATGTCCAATGAGAACTTTGCGTCCAACGTCAGCACTAAGTCAACGTCCTGTATCAAACATGACTTTAGCTACTTTAATAAATACCAAATAGCTAATTATAGCACCACCAACTTAAATCATCCTAGCGTTAATCTACCCAAATCAATTAGCTAATCACATCCGATTTTCCATCATTAACTATAGTTTAGTCAATCATTTAATCCCTTGGTCCGAATAAGGTTAATCTTATTATCAGTCCTAATTAATCTATCCTATATGAAAACAACCCCAAAATCAAATAACCACACATAGATCATTATTTCTGATCAATGAGTTTAGATCGGCATTAATTCAGGTAAAAGAAACCCTATACCCTTTGACATTCACCTAGCCAATTTACCCCAGTTATCAACTATTAATCAATATTAATTCATTAATTAACTTGATTACTTAACCAACTAATTAACGAAATCCATTACCTTCAGCAGCTGCGGGTTGCACATAACGGCCGACGGCAGATGTGGCACGCACACACAACGGCCGACGGTGGGTGTGGCACGCGATCGGTGTGGTGGCGATGGGCTTGGAAGAAAAAGGAAGGCGGCAGATCCTTCATGGCCGACGACGACACAGTTGGCGCGGCTATGGATTCATCGAGGGCCTCGCGTGAAGGGCGGAGGAGAGACTTGACTCGAGAGAGAGAGGAGCCGTCGGCTTAAACTTGCTCGCGCAAGAGGACTGCGTCGGAGGGACTCTCCACCGGGCGATCACCAGAGGTGAAGGCATCGGCGCGTGCGGGTGATGGAGAAGAAAGGGATCGGGGTCACGAGGGTCGAGCAGTCACCTTCTACCGGTGGCGAGGTCTCGCGGAAGAGGAGAGGATCAACTCCGGCGGTGGTGGGCAGCAGCAATCGGGCGAGAGGAAGAGAAAACGATCGGGGAGTTGCGGTGGTGAGGGCTAGGGTATGATAAACAAAAGGAATAAAGGTATTTATAAGGGAAAAGATTTATATAAATATATATATATATATATGTATATATATTTATATATATTTCTAAATTTGAACTTTTCCTTAAATAATTCCAAACTAACCCATCTTCCATCCAATTAAATCTACAATTATTTCCAAAAATTCCAGAAAATTCTTCCAAAATTTTTCATATGATTGCTTCAAATTTTAACCTCCTATTTATGGTGATTGTATATAAATTTATATATATTCCTATATATATTTATATATATTATTTTATTTTATAGATTTATTTATTATTATTATTAGTTTTTATCAGTATTTTACAGAAGCGACCGATCCAAGACCCAAGCTAGTTAGACCAAAATCTTTCAAGAAGTAACTTGAAGATGAATTTTCTATAAAAGGCTTTGTCAAGGAAAGGGTTGATGATCCAATAAGGCTACGACCAAAGAAGGCCTAGTGCCTCGCCAAGACCTGGAAGCCAATTATAGAATATCAAATTCACTTTACTATTGTCAGATTTGAATTTAACACAAATTTTAAGTAAATCTTAGATTTAACACTAAATCAAAGATAAAAATTAATGCATCTCACAAAACAGTTAAGGATATCCTGTTTTGTCACTTAGAAATGGGTGAGATGCTTAGGACCTAAAAGTTTAGTCCAACCCAACCAACCTTTCAAACTGAATCAATTTCAAATTTCAGAATTTAAACTTTAATAAATACTTTTGAAATTCTTATTTAATTCAACTCAACAACTTTCAAAATTCAAATTTAACCCTCTCAATTAATTTTAATGTCCTCAAAAATAAAATTTAACCTTTTTGTTAAACTAAGAGTTAATGTTTCAAGTCATTGTACTTAAAATTAGGTCTCTTCTGTTCACTTACCTGAAATTTATTTCTTAACATTTACTTCTTTCCTTTGCCATTATACAAATTCTAGAAAAATAAGCATGAAAAAATTCACCTTGAGGATTACTTAGGATATTTTTAAGAAAAATATCTGCAGTCCGGGCTCTGATATGTATAGTGTTTCGAACTTAAGTTTTTTTTCCTTCTATTTTTCTCTTGGAAATTATTTAAAATTTCTCCTTTTCAGTTCTCTATATTAACTTTTTCAAAAAAAAAGGAAAAAGAAATTATGTTTCAAATCATTAAAACAAAAAATTTTTTTGGTTTTCTTCTCTTTTTTTTGAATCAAACCCCAAGACTCAAAGGAGGATTAACTTATGGTCAATAAGCCTCCTAGGACTGTGTCAGGTTTAGGGGGAGTTCAAATTAAAAGAAGTTTAAAAATACTATGTTCTCAAATTATCACTGATGTTTTTTGAAAAACTATGCTATCATATGTCTTTCAAATACTCATTTTTTTAGAAATGTTAATACTTCAAAATTCATTTTAAGAATTGTACTTGATTCCCTTTTGGTTTTGACAAACCCTAAAGACACAAAGGAAGTCTACTTCATGATCTACAAGGACTCCTAGGAAGTGTCAAATTTAGGGGTGGTCTAAATCGAAAGAAATTATTTCTGACAATTATTTTTCAAATTTATTAGATAATTCTTATAATTTGAATCAAACCTTAAAACTCAGAGGAAGATCGCTTGTAGTCAATAAGTTTCCTAGGACTGGGTCAAGTTTAGATGGAGATCAAATTAAAAGAATTATTGAGCATTTTCAATATTATATGTTTTCATGCACTACACTCTTAAAATCCTTTTGAAAACATAAATAATTTTTCGTTCAAAATAATATCCTTTTAAATCATTTTGCTTATATATGTACCATCACTTTCAAAATTTTACTTTACTTTGGAATACTTTTAGAATACTTTTGAAAATGATACTTACTTGACTTTGGAAAATTTTCTAGGACACTTAGGGAAATGTCCTTGTAATTAACAAGGTTTCCTAGAATTGTGTCAGATTGGAAAAGAAACCAAGTCAAGTATTATGTTTTCAAATAAAATTAATTTTTTTTTTTCAAAAAGTACTTATATTCTTCAAAATATAATGTTTTCAAAAGTACTAATACTTTTCAAGGCACTAATGTTTACAAAGTACGAATATTTTTGTGCAATACTAACATGTGTCAAAGATCAATTTATCAAATCTTGTTCAAAGTGAAAATGTCTGCAAATACAAATTTTTTTAATCGTACAATACCTTTCAAAGTGGAATTTTGTTGGTGCAATTTAAGCTTTTTGCTGTGCTTTCAAGAGTTATACTATGTATTATTATGTTTTCAAAACTCATAGGCTCTGATACACAATTTTTTTCTTAAAACTTCTTTCAAAATATATTTCTTTATTGATATATATCCAAGGGGGAGAGTAGTAAAAGTGTGAAATTAGAAATTAAAGTCTTCCTTAAACTTTTTCTCCTTTTTCAAAGAAAATTTATCTTAGAAACTCTCAAAATATTTTCACTTTAACCTAAGTTTATTTTAACTTAGAATGTTCTTTGTGATACTCAGTATATTTTGTTTAAAAATAGTATGACAGACTGAACTTATGATTATATTTCAAAAGGTTAATTTGCATGTTTTTTTACAAAGGGAAAATTTAATATCATAGGGGAGCTTAGTGCAATGGTTTAATCTTGCAAGTTTTTTTTTGGAAATATTCGAAAACATAAGGAGAGAAAGGAAAGCTTAAATTGTTCAAAATCAAAAAAATTTTCAAAAGCTCTCTCTTATTCAAAAAGCAAAGTTCAATTTCCTAAGTATGTCTAAGTGTTTCAAATTTTTTTTAGTACATGTTTTTTTCAAAGTAAAATTTTCCTTAGTAAACAAAATTTGTTTGAGCAAAACCTTCTGAAATTTTTTTTTGGCAAATGGTTCTAAGTAGTGTTCTTGTTCATAAAAAACTTGTCTAGAAATTCCATAAAGATTTTATGTCCAAGCAAATTCTTCTATGTGTGCAAAATTTTTTTAAAACAAATTTTTTCATTTCTCAAAGTTGAATTTTTCAAAGGAAATTTGGCTTCAAAATTTTGCCTAAGTAATTTTTTTTTGTAAAAGTTTTTAACAAAATTTAGGCTTGCAAAGCTTTTCAAAATGGAAAATTGTCTAAGTGTAAAAAGATTTTGGTGCAAAGGCTTTTACTCTATTTGTTTTTAAAAACACTTTGTCAAAAACTTAGAAGTTTTACAATAACCCAAAACTCTCTATTAGAAACCTTGTTCGCCCATGTATATTTTTGATATATGTCAAAGGGGGAGGAAAGGTCAAAGTTAAGTATTTTATAACATAAATATTCAGGGTTCTAGGGGGAGTATGAGAAATAAAGAATTTTTTTCAAATCTACATTTATTCAGTTCATAACTACTATACTTCTTTGATTTCTAGCTTCTTAAGATTGCTATACTTCATTGTTTTCTTACCTTCTGTTATTAACTGTTATAAGTTTTAACTTAACATTTTAAACTGGGTTGCCATAATTCAAAAAGGGGGAGATTGTTGGTGTAGGCAGCACCTAAGTCAAACCTGGGATTTGATAATGGCAAAGGGTTCAAGAGTTAAGATGTTATGTTTGGTCTAATGTGTTCACTGAGTGTGCAGAAAGAAGTCCTGGCGAAGGGCTGCTGGGCAGCTAGCGAAGGGCTGCTAGGCATCGAAACCCTAAGACCTGGCGAGGGGCTACTAGGCACCTGGCGAAGGGCTGCTAGGCACCTAGCGAAGGGCTGCTAGGCATCAAAGACCTGGCAAAGTGCTGATAGGCACCTAGCGAAGGGCTGCTAAGCATCGAAGACCTGGCAAAGGGCTGTTGGGCACCTAGCGAAGGGTTGCTAGGCATCGAAACCCTAAGACCTAGCGAAGGGCTACTAGGCACCTGGCGAAGGGCTGCTGGGCAAAAGTCCAATCGGAGGAGCCGGTTGGCGAAAAGGTAAACTCTCTTGAGAGAAGTAGGTGAGGATGTGTTCCCCATCGAGGGAACAGTAGGCGTCGGTTCGACCTAGGGTTCCATTTGAGAGACCCAAAGTCAGAACCAAGACAGTTACGGTTGTAAAAACTAACTAATATTCTTGCTTTGTTTGTTGTGGAACTAACCTTGGATGCAGGGACCGAAGGAGTGTGTTTCTGCAGCTCAGAATGCCCCAAAGGAGAGGGGCATGCAGCTGGGCTAGGCGCCCCGGAGGTCCCGGGCGCCCAAGGTCAAAGCCAAACAAGCAGTAAGCAAGAATAGCTTCGAAACAACATTGGGCTAGGTGCCCGGGAGGTCCCGGGCGCCCAAGGTCAAAGCCAAAGATGAGTCGAAGCAAAATCAGCCACGAAGCCAGCAGACCCAGTCAAGCTGGGCGCCCGAGAGGTCCCGGGCACCCCAGTTAGCTCCAGAGCCGATTCGAAAGGGATAAGCGCTGACCAAGCTTTGGATAGAGGTTCTCGGATCCGAAGGTACGTGTCAGGCGCCCCCGACATCCCAGGCGCCCCCAGGAGCACTATAAAAGGGGCTCGACCCCAAGGCTTCAAAACAACAATTTTTGCAACGCCTCTAAGTTTTTCGTTCAAGCGCGCTGCTCTGGCAAACTCCGTTCTCGACATTCTAGCGCCGACGACGACCCTCTGCTCAGAACTACGATCCACATCGGGCGTCGGTAACGAAAAGTGTACTTGTTTATTTACTGCACAACTATTGTACCAAATTCTGTAAATCTTTGCTCTACTATAGAATTGCCCGCTGTAAATGGTCAAGGACCGTGGGCCTTGGAGTAGGAGCCGACCGCGACTCCGAACCAAGTAAAAAAATACTTGTGTTCCTCGTGTTTGTTTTTAATTCTGCTATGTATTTTCTCTTAAATCTTATCTGAAAAAGTTTTCACGACATTCACCCCCCCCTCTATCGTGTTTCTCGATCTAACAGTCTGTCTCACCCAATCTAGTGTTATCAATTACGTTATCCTTATGGGTTTTGTGAGATAGGTTTTAATAAATGTGAAGATTTTAATTTGAAATGCATGGTTAATTTTAAAAGGTTAAATTAATTTTGAAAATTTTAATTAAGTTTAAAGTTTATTTTGAAAAATTGTGTTGAATCTAAGATTAATTGAAATTTGTGTTAGATTCAAATCTGACAATAGTAAAGTGAATTTGATTTTCAATAATTGGCTTCCGGGTCTTGGCGAGGCACTAGGCCTTCATTGGCCGTAGCCTTATTAGATCATCAACCCTTTCCTTGACAAAGCCTTTTATTGAAAATTCATCTTCAAGTTACTCTTTGAAAGATTTTGGTCTAACTAGTTTGGGTCTTGGTTCGGTAGCTTCGGCTAGTTCCACCAAAATGGCTTCCCTAACGTACTATCATCTCACCTCCACCCAATACTATGTTGTTCAAATTTCAATTAAGTCGTTTAGTCCTTAGTCTAACCAGTCCTAAGTCTAAGCATAATGAATTACTGAAGGAAATAAACAAGTAAGCATGCAATAAGATTAAAGGAGTAAGCAAAAAAAAACTTATCTAATTATGAAAATTGCTTTTAAATTGGCTCCCCCTAGACTATAGCCTCGATAATGATTAGGCAAGATGTAAATCTTGTCCTTGGGGATCCAATACTGGTTTGGTCCAGCTTGGTTGTTCAAACAGAGCTTGGGGACCCATGCATGAATTTTGGCTCAAGGTTGGTTCAATATAGCATAATAAGACCGTTGTCTAGACTTGGTTCGATACCCTAATCCTGACCGGTTAAGAACGGACTTCTGTTTTCCAAGGATCATATCAAGACCCTTGGAACCCGAACTGAATCATTCTAAAGCCACTCTGAGCTCCTTGACTTGAGTTTTCAAGGAGGTATTCTCTTTCTCAAGCTTTTCAACTTGAGTAGAGTTTCCTTCTTGAACCTTCTCAGTCAAGGATCTCAAGTCGGCATCCTCTTTCAGGAGTTTTACTTCCTGTCAGAGGGGCTCAACCCGAATTTTGGCTTTCACCAAGTTTCGAGATAAATAAGAAATTAATTTGGATAATTCAATTTCAGAATAATATCTTATCGTTATTTGACGATTTTTCGAGATTGTGAGCCTTCCGTCGTCTGGCTCCGACTCCGATCCGGTGTCGATGTCTTTCGAAGCGGTTAAAGCGAGAAGATTTGATTGCTGGGCCTCTTCTTCTTCTTCGGAGGAAGATTTATCCCACTTGGCTTGAAGAGCCTTCTTCCTTCGAGTCTTCTTGGCTTCCTTCAGATTTGGGCATTCTGATTTGTAATGTCCCTTCTTGTTGCATTCATAGCAGGTGACATTGGTTTTGCTTTTTGAAGTTGAAGGTTCAGCTGGATCTTCCTTCCTTCGGCTTGCTTTCTTTCTATTTTTCTGGTGCTTTAGCTCCTTGTAGTAGTCCTGAGCTAGTCAAACCAACTTGGGTCGATCCCCTTCACTATCTTCTGAGTCTGAGTCCGAGTCAGACTCGGGTACTGGTTGAGGCTTCTTCTTGGCGACTTTTCCTTGGGTTTAGCCTGTAATAATGGCAATACTTTTCTCGACCATTATGGAGTTAGTATGTTCATGCAATTCTAATTCTGAAAAAAGTTCATCTAATTTAATTTTTGAAAGGTCCCTGGAAACCTTGTAAGCATCTACCATAGATGCCCACAGTGTGTTCCTTGGGAACGCGTTTAGGGTATTCCTGATTAGATCACGGTTCTCTACCTTGTGACCTATTGTGTGCAGCCCATTCATCAGCTCCTGGATTCTGGTGTGGAGTTGTGATGCTGATTCGCCTTCATTCATCTTGATCGTGAGAGTATGTTCAGCAACAGATCCCTTTTGCTGATTCTGGTGTCGGAGGTACCTTCGTGCAGCTCAGTCAGCTTGTTACAAAGTTCTTTGGCACTGTTGAAGGGACCCATCCAGTTCAGCTCTTCCTTGGTCAATCCGCATTGCAACGTCTGAGTTGCCTTTGCATCAACCTCGATCTTCTTCTTCAACGAGGCGTCCCATTCAGAGTAGTGTTGTGCCACTCCTTCTGTGTTCTTGGGAATCTCCAAGCCAGATTGGATAATTTTCCACATGTCCACCTGAGTTTTCAGGTGGACTTCCATCCTGCTTTTCCAGTAGGAGAAATCTTCTCCACTGAAAAGCGGTGGTCTGGCTGTACTGAATCCCTCTTGCATGGCCATAATATTCTCTGAAAAAAATAAAGACAAGGAAAAATTGTTCCATGACTTGGTCTTGGATTAGTAGTGCAGAAGAAAATTAATAGAAATGAAAAAACGATCAAGTGGTGTTCCACCAACCTCGATTAACGAGAAAGCTTCGAAAAAGAATTAAAATAATTCTATAAATCCAAAAAAAACTCTCAAATTGATGGTTGCACCAAATTTGAGCCACCCGCTCTGATACCACTTGTTGGATCGGAGAAATCGATAGAGGGGGGGGGGGGTGAATATCGATATCAAATTTTTTGGAAAGCTAGAGAATATATGCAACGGAAAATAATAGAACAAACGTGAACATAGGTTGGTTTTACTTGGTTCGAAGTCGCGGTCGGCTCCTACTCCAAGGCCCACGGTCCTTGACGATTTACTTTGGGCAATTCTATAGTCATAAAAAGAGTTTTACAAATTGAGTACAGAAATAGAACTGAAAATTAAACTTGCAACACTTTTCGTTACCAACTCCCGTGGTGGATCAAATTTCGGAGCAGAGGGTCATCGTTGGCGCTGGAATCTCTGTAACGCCCGCTTTTTTTTCGTAAAGTGGCGTTACGCTAACATACGTAGGGGCATGTGAACATCGTAATGCAGTGGAATAATTTAAACTTACACATACATGCACCTAACTATCCTTCCTAACATAGTGACATGGGAACTTAGCATAATAACATCATACTTAACATCATGTCATAAAATCACATAAGTCATCCATTAGGCACATAAGTAGCAAGTGTAAATTGTTCTTGACAACACCATCCTAGGTTTAGCATAAGGCTTGTAAGAATATCGTTCCTTGACCAAGTCACTACCACACACACATTCTTGCCCCTCCTGCTGCTTCCTTATTGTCCTCTTGCTTGATCTGCGGTATAAGGAAAATAAGACTATAAGCACATAGGCTTAGTAAGACCCTTTCCTACTCACTAAAATCATTTGTCACTTAATCATGAGCACATGAAACATTAACATGACTTGGTGCTTTACACAGAACATAAGCATATAAAATCATTTGGCATGACATAGTTTTTATGTAGTACATGAGCCTAAAATACACTTAACATGGCATGATACATGACAAAAATATAAACATAAATATACTTAACATGACATGATTCCTAACATAAAACATGGGCTTATTCTTAATATAAACATAAGCATAAAACATTTACTATCATGCATAATTCTTAACATAAAACATAGGCATAAAACATTTACTATCATGGCATAATTCTTAATATAAAACATAAGTATAAAATATTTTCTATCATGGCATAATTCTTAACATAAAACATAAGCGTAAAACATTTTCTATCATGGCATAATGCATAATATGAATGAATGCATGAGTCAAATGCATATACGTAAGGATGCTTAATTTTAAATCATACTTTTAAATACTTAAACATAATCATCACATCATTGGGGTCCCCGGCTTGTACCACATACATACATCATATGCGTGCATCCCTAAGTAAATACAAGGTAGCTAGTCTCGACCTACTAGGGTAAGGACAGCTACGGTAGTCCACGAACCGAGGCGTTCTTAAGGTGTCTATCCATGTTGGACAACTTCGGTAGTCCCAGAACCGTGGACAGCTACGGTAGTCCAACACTGAGGCGTTCTTAAGGTGCCCATCCCTTGGACCCATACTTCGGTCCAATACAAGCCCATTCATAAAGTAAAATATCTTCACATGCTTCATCATTCATAGCGCATACATTGCATACTTAAAGATATGAACATAATCTTGTTACATGAAGCATGACATAACATACTTGGCATTTCATCATTCATACTTAATTCATATCATCATTATGCCTTCATCATTCATACTTATCATTCATACTTATCATTCGTACTTAAGGCATGAACCTTATCTTCATTCATCTTCTTTATTCATAAAACATGACATACATACATAATCATAGTATCCATCATAGAGCATGCATGGGTAAAATTCATGTGAACAGGATACATACGACTTAGGTTCATGACATCCTACATTACTTAGGTTCATATCATTCATCATAGAACATGCATAGACCTTCATAAACACATACCTATTATAGGCATTTAACAACATACATGCATCATTCTATATAGCATGACCCTACATCAAATACATGTGTTCACGGAATATGGTTAAAACATTCATGAATGGACATAGCACACAACTTAAACATACAAGGTCATGGCATATAACCCATAAAGCTAGGGTTGTAGGTAGCATAAACATTCTTGCAACATCCTTAACATATACATACATCATAGTAACCTATAAACAAATATCATTGGAACCTTAACCCAACCCAAACCCTAGTTTCTTGACTTGGCCAAAAGTTCATGGGTGGAGGCTCCCTTATTCAATCAACATGAAAGATTCCATAAGTAAAAAGGAAATTCATACATTACATACAAAGCCATAGGGAACCATTAGACCTCATAATTGGAGCTAACCCTAATTTTATTAGCCCTACCCTTGACCTTGGCCGAAACCCTAGAGGGTCACAAGCACATGAAAAAATTCATATAATTCCTATTTTACATCTAATACCTTTCATATAATACCATAGGAAGCCATTAGAACTCTTGCTTGGAGTTAACCCTAACCCCTTGCCCTAAAACTCATCTTGGCCGAACCTTACAAGGGTCACAAGGCTTATAAAAATTCATATCAATCACCATTAACACCCCTTGTAACATGAGGAAACATAAGAAACTTGATTGAAGAGTTAGATCTAAACCCAACCATGAAACCATGGTGGTGGCCGAAACCCTAGAGGGTATTAGGGTACTCCAAAAATTCTCCAAATCCTATTTTATTCTTTATTCATCATAAGAAAGCATTAGAAAACATGAGTGAGATTTTTAACATCATTTTTGGACCCAAAAAGCATGGTGGCCGAAACTTACAAGGTCATAATCCATGGTTTTTCTCAATACAAATCCTAAACAATCATCTTAAATCATGATAAACACATAACTATTATACCACAGGTGAGGGAGTCTTACCTTGGTATATCTTGGTTATAGACCTTAGATAGGGAGGAGGATGAAGACCTTGTTGTCCCTTGACCACCCCTAGCCTTTGTAACCTTGTAAAAAGCCTTGGATCTTGAAGGAGAGGCCTTCTTGTGAACTTTTCCCAAGGGAGAACCCTCCTATGGGGTTCGGCTAGAAGGAGGAAGAAGAAGGAGAGGAGAGGCTTGGTGGATGAAGAGAAGAGAAATAACTATCTTAAGTGTTAAGTTATCATCCCTCTCATTTATACACAATGAAGAGGGGGCAAGTGAAGAGACATGGTGCCTCCTCTCATGGTGGCTCTTCACTTCCTTTGGCCTTAACAAAAATCCACTTCATTCCCTCATAGCACTCCCTTGCTAGGTGAATTGGTTAGTACATGCATGATGGTATACTAGGTCCAAGGTTCAATCCTTGGTGCATACACTTTATTTTTATTTTATTTTTATTTTTTTCTTTATTTTCGAAAATTCCCTTAAGACTCACCCACAATCATGCTAATATTCCTAATTAAAACCCATTTATACTTATATTAAATTCTACCTAAAATCCACTAATAACCATCGTACTAGAAAAGCCCATATAAGGCCCATTAATACTTAGCTTCTCAATTTAAATGGGAAAATCATGGATAACTAGGCTAAAATTCGTACTAGTATCTCTAGGTTCCTCAAACACTATCTAGACATGATCAATATTTTAAAAAAATATTGAGAAAATTTTCTGGGTCGTTACAATCTCGAAGTCAAAGCTTGTTAGAGAGTAGCACTTGAACGAAAGTGCTTGGAGCATTTTGAATGATGTTCTTCGAATACTTGGGGGTGAACCCCCTTTTATAGCACCCATAGGGGCGCCTGTGTCGATGGGGGCGCCTACACGTGGCCTTCCCTGCGTGATCTCTTATCCACAGGCTTGGTCAGTGCTTATCCATCTTCCCTGGGGTGCCTGAGCTGATAGCGGCGCCCATATGGTCTCGGGCGCCTGAGCTGAGTACGCCCAGAGACTTCGTGGCAGTTTTGCTTCGCTTGCTTTAGTTTAGCCTTCAACTGGGGCGCTCGTATCCATATGGGCGCCTAGCCCCAGTGGGCACCTAACTCCTTTGAGGCGCCTGAGCTGCAGAAACACATTCCTTCATTCCCTGCAACCAAGGTTAGTTCCAAAACACAAGAAGCAAATATGTTAGCCATTATTTATAGCCTAAGCTGTCTTGGTTCTGACTTTGGGTCTCCCAAATTGAACCCTAGGTCGAACCGACGTCTACTGTTCCCTCGCACGGGGAACGTGTCCTCACCTACTCCTCTCAGGAGAGTTTATCTTTTTGCCAACCGGCTCCTCCGGTTGGACTTTTGCCCAATCCACCTGACCAGGTCTTCGTGCCCAGTCCGCGACCAGGACTTCTTGCCCAACTTTTGGGCAGGTCTTCGGTGCCCAGCCCTTTGCCAGGACTTCTTGCCTAGTGTACCTAGGACTTTTCCTCCACACTTAGTAAGTTTGTTAGATCACAATAACACCTTAACGTCTGAACCCTTTGCCATTATCAAAACCCAAGTTTGACTTAGGTGCTTCCTGCTGTTAGTAGGAGCACTAGAGCCAATTATGTGATGATTGACTAGGGATATTTTGTATCATATTCTATCATTAATAAAGGCATGTTTGGTTATTATACTTACTTTGTATTTGTGCCAAATAACTAAGTATAATAATATCCTTGTGTAGTAGGTTCTTATCTACATCATATCGATTAGTTGAATCGATAGTGAGATAATGTAGAGAACACTACACTAAACTATTCCTTGTCGAGCATTAATATTCAAGGACAATATTAATGCATGGAGACTAGCATGTAGGTCAACTGATGACTTGAGCTCACAAGTCATGGATATGTGATATCAAGTTGACACATGGATATACATTGGAGAATGTGTACTGAATTGACCCTCCATGAGAAAGTTTCATTGATTGTCATATGAGTGTCATTAACTTTCTCATGTGACTATTAGTATGAATAGTCCTTAGACCTGAAGTCACTACGGTTCCCTACATAAGGAGTTGTGTACTTTGGTATCATCAAACGTCACCCGTAACAGGGTGGACTATAAAGGCGATCACTGGGAATGTAATAAATTATGCGGAGGGATATGAGTGATGTAGATGGGATCTATCCCTCCCATATGATGGGGGTGATATCTGTGGACCCCTTGATCGAGTAGGACTGCTAAAATGCATGGTCATCCTCGAATGAGTCAATATGAGATATTGAGCTCATTTGTTTGAGTGAGTCTACTCGGCGATCAAGAAACACAAGATTTACTGAGGATGACACGGTCTATGCCTCATTGGTCAATCTAGATATCAAGGATAGAAGGACAAGGTCATACATTATCATAGTCACGGAGGTTTAGTCGGATCTCGACTTTTCTTGTTACTTGGGTAGCAATGATGCATTACTAGATGTCGCTCATTACTTATGTGTCTAAAGTGTTTAGGCGCATTGCCAACGTCACGAGAACCTATTGGGTCACACACAAAGGACACAATGCTTCGAGAAATCTGATCGGCTGATCTGAGCCCGAGTTGGGAACTCGGGAGACTTAAGCCCGAGTTGGTAACTCGGGAGATCTGAGCCCGAGTTGGGAACTCGGGAGGTCAGTTCGGGAGCTCGAGTTGGGAACTCAGGAGTGCGGGTCAGGAGCTCGGCACTCGGCAGACTGAGCTGAGAGCTCGACAGACTCAGTTGGGAGCTCGACACTCGGCAGACTGAGTCAGGAGCTCGACACTCGGCAGATTGAACTAGGAGCTCGGCAAACTGAGTCGGGTGCTCGGCACTCGGCAGATTGGGCTGGGAGCTCGGCAGACTGGGTCAGAGATTGGCAGACTGGGTCAGGAGCTCAGCACTCGGGAGACCTAGTCGGAAGCCCAAGAGGCCCGGTCGGAATTGCATGTGAAGGAAAAAGAAAAGTCTCTCTTCATTGGATGAAGAGAAGGTGAAGAGTCACATGAAAAGATGTGCTCTTTATTGGCTTTATTAAAGGGAAGTCAAAGAGACAAAAGACTCTTCATATTCATGGGATGAATATAAAAGAGTCTCTAGTCATTTTGAATGAAGTAAGTGTGCTTTTCTTCTTCCCTTCCTCTCTTCTTCCTCTCCTCCCTTCTTGGCCGAAACCCTTGTGGTTTCTTGGTGCTCTTGTGAACTACCTCAAGTTGCTAGCACAACTAAGGTAGTTCTTCCCGAAGTTGAGAGATTGTGTCCGTGTGGATACAAATAGAGGCACGGACACTTGAACGTTCAAGAGATCCGGCGCATCTTGGATGAGCGGGATAAGCAAAGGGCACGCTCCAAAGGTATACACTTTAGATAGATCTATTAGATAGATGTACTTTGTACGAGTTTTCTTTCGCATGGATCGCTTGTGGGTTCTTGTTTCCGCTACATTTTTGTGTTTTGGTGCCGGGAGAACCCCACACCTACACCAACAAAAGAAACCTATGGGAGGTTCCACTGGTGTCTAGTCTACTTTAGCGATCACCACCGCCATCTCGGTCGGAATGTCGTAACCCTCAATGGTCACCTGTAGGGCCTCTGGCCTCACTCTAGAAGAGGCAGACTCGTACCACTCTGCTTGGTAGCCCTCCATGGTTCCTAAGGAAAAAGACGAGAAGGAAGTAGAAGACTTTGGCGAAATGAGTCCTTAAGAAAGAGGACGAAGACGAGGTATGCTGAACGAAGAAGTCAGAAGGTGGCCGAACATCTTCGACTCCCCTTCTTATACAAAGGAGGTCGCCTATATGTGTGCAATAGGGGAAAGGCATGTGGACGGCGAAAAACAGCCACATCGAGGCGGTGCCACTGAACAGCTGTTTGATGTGAGCCTGCTACAGCTGCGCATGTCAGCAAGAGATCACGAGGAGAGAAGTTAGGGCACGTGGCGAAGACGAATTCGTGAAGGAGTTTTGTTGCCATTAAAGATCGCCATGCGCTTTTATGGATGATGAACGACTATCATTGCTGCGCCTCAAGAATTGCAAGAGCCTTTTAAGAGGGCTAATTCAAAAAGTGATTGCCTCGTATCCCGGGGTGAATGTTTCGATTCCTCGAACTCAACGTGCCCTAATAAAGTAGTAATGGGTGCATGGACCCACTATAACATAGCTTCTTCGCTACACCACTACTCTAATCAATCAGCAACTCTTCCTTCGATTAGACTTGAAGGGAGGGACTGGTGATGGGGTTGAGCACCCCGTGGTTGACATGTAAACTGAAGAAGCTATGTGGCAAGATCTACCAAGTCTGGACGACTCTCTTTACGTGGCGCCCGAAGCCCTCTTGGGAAGGTGGGTTCCCGAGAACACCACGAACAGGTATACCCTGGAGACCAACCCAGGAAGATGCACGCCCCAGATGACCTCGGGAGGTCAGGTCCCCGAGACCACCTCGGGAAGGTAAACACCAGGGAACCCCAGGCCAAAAGACCCCGAGATCACCTCGGGATAGCGGAGCCCAAGGAGCACTCGACCTTAAGTAATGGTCCCCCTTTGTTCGGATCTGCAGATAATCATCACCGATTATTATGGGATAATCATGACCCATAATTACTGCAACAGTCTGGGTTTAATGATTGCGTGGATCGTTGCAAGGATGATCCCGTAACCGACAATAAAGGGGACGTGGCGAAGATCGTGGAGACACGTGTGACTACCGCCTCAGGTATAAAAGGTACTTCAACCCCTCTGGTAAAGGGGTTAGGCACTCTCGAACTTAAGCATCTTCTCCTTGCTTTCTTCCATCTCCTATACTGAGGCACATACTTGAGCGTCAGAGTGGGCTCTGCCGGACAACCTCCGGCGTGTTCCCATTAACACTCATGTTAATCTTGCAGGGTGAGAGTTCTTCCTCTAGCGTCAGCATCCTCGTGGGCTGAACCCTAGTGACTGGTCGTCGACGTCGATTCCTTCCAGAGCATATACTATAAGCCTAGCTTTTAGTGAACATCTATTTTGGAATAAGAATCACAATGGTCATGATTGCATTTTATATTTGTTATATGTGTGCAATTGTTCAATATTTTACATTATAGGTAACATGGTGTGTGGTGTCACATAGAAGATCATGTTATCAGTTCCTTGTAAAGTATAAGTAGTGGCTCACAACTGAGATGGTTTTGGACAAACCATTGGAATGGTTGTAGTGTAATTTGGTATTAGTTTATCTTGTTTATAGAATTACACTAGTACACTTTCTGTGTATTGAGCAGGACCAATTTAAGGTTGTTTGATTTATACTGACTATATAATTGAACAAGATCTCGGTTATTATGATGTACATGCTCTTAATCCTGATATAATAACGGACACATGTACTTAATATTTATTTCTTTAATTTATCAATGGGCGAGATTTATTCGTTAAATCAATAGGCCTGGTAAATTGGGAAATAATATTATTTATATGGTGTGTCATTGATTATAGAAGGAAACTGTGTCCTAATTATTTAGGATGATGATGTCCCCTTGAGGAGCTCATAAAGATTATCATATAAATCTTACAGGTGGACTTGGCCCTACATGATAATAAGGTTGAGTGGTACTACTTATGGAGTTAGATATTAATTAATTAAATTGCCAGTAATTTAATTAATTAATGCACATGTGATATCTTAAACACGGGGAGATTATGTACACATAATATGGTAGAGCCCGTATTTTATTATGGGGTTGGTGCGGTAGTTCAATAATAACCCATTAGCGGAGCGGGATGTTGGTGCAAGATGCATCAGTGATGTCCTCCTCTATGTGTTTCAATGTTTGACAATATGCTTAAGTCAGTGATACATTGAATAAGGGAAGGGTAGTCAAGAAAACTGGACCGAAGTGATGAAAAGTCCTAGTTAACCTAGGCACTAAGTCCTGATCAAGGATTGGGCAATAAGTCCTGGCCGAGGGCTGGGCACCTAAGACCTGACCGAGGGTTGGGCACTAAGTCCTGGTTCGTGGAATTGCATACTAAGTTCTGGCCGAGGGCTGGGAACCTAAGACCTGACCGAGGGTTGGGCACTAAGTCCTGGTTCGTGGAATTGGCCACTAAGACTTGGTGAGTGAAGCTGGGCACTAAGACCTGGTGAGTGAAGCTGGGCAAAAGTCCTGGACCTAGGGTTTGGGCATGAAGTCTTGGTCCAAGGGATTGAGCAACTTAGCTGAGCGATGACTAAGGACAGAAGTAGAGACGGGTCGAGGATCGGACGTCTCAAGATCCGAGAGTCTCGAAGGCTATGTACAACTTAGCTGAGCGATGACTAAGGACAGAAGTAGAGACGGGTCGAGGATTGGACGTCTCGAGATCTGAGAGTCTCGAAGGCTAAGCAAAAGTCCAACTGGATGAGTCGGGTGGCAACCATCTCCTGAGAGGAGTAGGTGAAAGGCGTGTTCCCGGGGGTGGGAACTAATGCGTCGGTTCGACCTAGGGTTTCGCAGAAATCCGAAGTTAGAACCAAGTCCTTAAGGTTAAGATTATCTGCATGTTTGTCTTGTCTTCGATTGTATTGCAGGTACCTAAAAGTTGAAAACAAGGCAAGCAAACGAACACAAGAGACCTGGAAGAAGACCTCTAGGGTGCTTGTATTGAAACAGGCACCCCAGAGCAACAGGGCGCCCTGGACTGGCAGCCACCTCCTAGGCGCCTGTTAACACAGGCACCTGAGAGCTCCCAGGCGCCCTGGATGAGTGAGGCACCTGGGAAGGGGGATCTTATCCCTTCTGCAAGTTTGGCGTGAGGATGGAGTTTGACCAAGCTCTATGAGGCGCCTCATTGAACACAGGCGCCCTATACCAAGCCTATAAAAGGGGCTTCGACCCCTCAGCTCAAAACAACATTCCAAGATCAATTCTGAGCTTTCCAAGTGATGACAAAGCTCTAAAGACGAGGCTCTGTGACCAAGGAAGCTCCGGGAGGAAGTGTGCGACACTTCGGAGTTCTAGATCGGCCGAGTCTTCAACTCTTCTTGTTTGGTTTGAATTTACAATTCAGCACGTATTTTTATATATCTTTTGATTGTAATTTGTGCACTATAAGACAGGTTTCTCCGCCTCTGGAAAGTCCGGAAAGCAGACCATTAGTGGACGGGCGTTCCCGTGCTTAGGCCTTGGATGTACTAACCCTGGGGGTTGGGAACCAAGTAAAATCCGTGTGCACTTTGTGTTCTTTTCTTTGTTTGTTCTTTCTATTTTCCGCTGCACTAACTCTACATCTAGAACAAATCGAAAAATTTACGAAGTTTCCGCGAAGGTTTTTCCAGTCAATATTCACCCCCTCTCCCTCTATCGACGGCACCGGTCCCACACGGGTTATTATTAACAGGTCGGGTTGAGGATCCAATGAGAGACCAAAACCAACTCCTCCTCATGATCCCTATTGTAGCCTATAAATACCTCATGAGCCATCAAGAGAATAACCTAGTATTCTTTTCTCTCTCTCTCTCCTAGGGTTAGCCGGCGACACCAAGAGAAGGAGAGGGATTAGCTTCTTCTCTTCTCTTTCTTTGGTCGGCGGCAATAAGTGGAGGAGAGGGATTGTTTCTTCTCTTCTCTTGCATTTGCCGGCAGCAACAAGGAAGAAGTTGATCCTTTTCTTTGGTGGTCGGCGCAAGCAAGGAAGAAGGTGATCCATCTCTTTTGGTGGTCCGCGCAAGTCTCCTTCCCTGGAGGTGGTCAGTGCAAGCAAGAAGGAAGGAAAGAAAGGTTTTGGTGGCTTCGTTTTCTTGGAAGACCGTCGCTCACACAACGTCCAAGAAGAGGATAGGAATACGATAGAAGATCAAGAGGTAAAATAAAAGGCATAATCTTGTTTTCTTGTTCTAGATTAATTGTATTGCTTATGTACATGGACCCCGAAGATAACACAACAACCGGCGATCTAATCATCATCAATTCCACGGCTAATCGATAAGAGGAGTTAGATTGCTTCAACAACAAGTTTGTTCAACGACCACTCAATCAAATAGCACGATGATGAAGTAGGTCGTTCGGAAAATTTTCTTTCCATCCGGATTAGTTCTAAGAAATAGAATTTTTAATCCGGGGATATGGAGAGGAACTCCTCCGATGCAACCAAAAACCAACAGAGAGCCCAAGAGCAAAATCATGAGGGCTTAAGCTCAAAATAGAAAATATCATACAATTGTGGAGATATATAAATTCTTTTTGATCCTAATAGCTACCATTGCAACTCATTTTCCCTCACAGCCCTCTTCCTCTCACATCGCCTGTGTCGATCCATCGTCGCCCTCCCATCGTACGAGGTTGGATCAGAGATGTTTCAACTGCCGGTTGTGTGAGTCACCAGTCGCTCCTCCTTCCTCTTGTCGTGAGCAAGAGTTGGCACCATCTCACTGTATGTCATCACCTCTTCGTCTCTGCTCAGCCAGCCATTGTTGTTGTGTCGCCCTCTGTTGAGGCAATCTGTGGTCCGAAGTGACTAAGTGTTTTGATCTTTGGGTAAAGGGTTTAAGTTAGGGTTACCCTTGTTATCTCATATGTGTATGTTGAGTGTACAGGATGTACAGGTTACACATATGGCCTTGACTGGACAGCCTCGGTACGATGAAGGGTGGCATGGAGACAAGCTAGAGGCTTGTGTGCACCTGAGGGACCTTGGAGAGCAGGGACGATAAGCTGATGGGTGCGGAGTTCGAGGCATGCGTGAAGGATGGCATGGAGGCAAGCTAGAGGCTTGCGTGCATCCGAGGGACGGGACCGAAGATTAAGAGGGCGCGAAGGCAACAATTGAGGCTGTGGAGGAGGAGTCAGTCGAGTTGTGAGGGTACGAGTGCTGTGTGATTGTACTCGGGAAATCCTAGGGTTCGAGTGCGGAGTGGAATGTACTCGGGAAGGGTAACTTTAGGTAGGTGAGTAGACCAGTCGAATGGCTTGAGGGCAGTCGACTGATGGAACTTACATGGGTTAGTGGATACCGCTGGGTGTGTGCATTTGCTCTGTACTGCTCCGCTCGTCCGCTCATGGGTAGTGGTTTCGGAGCGTGGTAGCAAGCAGGGATCCCTTCTCTACCCATAGACCATAGAAGATGTGAGAGAGATCTCCCCCATATATACATGGGGCGGAGCGATAACTCCACCAGCATCCTGTCCACTCGGTCACTCAAGAGCAGTGATGGTAGAGTGCGGACAGTGTCACCGCTCTACCCACTCGGCCAACACAGTATCTCCTGTCTCAGTGGCTTCACTGGAGTTAGGGGGTGACCATGACATTGCATCATGTGCATGTGATGCATTTATGCATTAATTGTGTTTGCTGCATTTACCTGCTGCACTTGTTTGACATGCATATACTGGAGACTTGTTATCTGAGATTATATGTCTATTGGTGCTCCATAGGTATTGATTACCCTCTTTTCAGGTTAGATGGATTCTGGTATGTATCTTGATTCAGTATCTTCAGTATACCCTTTCATATTGTTCATATGAGACCGTATCAGTGTAGACTCCTATTGTTATTATAACTTTCTACGCATATCTGTTGGGTATTCGCTGAGTTATGGACTCACCCCGTTGCCATATATGTTTTTATTTCAGGTTGAGATACTTGGAGTCGCCAGAAGAGCCCAGCAGCCAGTCCCTACCCATCGCGATCGCAGGATTTTGTTTTGCACTTTGTAGTGCATTGTTTTATATTTCTTTTAATGATTTGTATATGTCATATGTGTCGCGTGCCTAAGGGGCTTTTGTGTATTGGTTGTTTCATCATAAGTCGGACCGGTCCACAGTCAAGTATGATTTATTATGTTTTATTGTTATGGTTTCCTTAGTGTCTATATATATTGTGAGGCATGAGGCAAATTAAACTGCGTGGTGATGTTATATAGGTTATGTGTATGTGTAAATTGTCCGCCGGACAGGGGAGCAGGGGAGGTGCTGTCCGATTTTCTATTGGATTAGCGGCTCCTGGGTCTCGGGGCGTGACAATTTATTTTGGTATCAGAGCCCAGGTTTTCGGATACCTTCGGGACTTGTGGATTTACGGTCTACTTGTTTTACGAGTCTTGTCGGATTTGTTCGGAGTAGTTTTCTCGATGTGGTTGTTTGGGACTTGGCGCGATGGGACTTCTTCAGGCGACAGGTATTTCTCCTGATCTTTTGGATCCCTTATCCTATTTAGGTATTGGATAGAAAATTCTCATAAGTCATTGGATCATGTTACCCCTCTTGTATATTTAGGTATGGTTAGTAGTTCTCACATGTTACTGGATCATGTTACCATTCCTGTATATTTAGGTATGATTTAGAAATTCTCACATGTTATTGGATCATGTTACTATACCTGTATATCTAGGTATAATTTAGAAATTATCTCGTGTTATCGGATCATGCTACCATTCCTGTATATTTAGGTATGGTTAGAAATTCTTTCATGTCATTGGATCAGGTTGTTATTCCTGTATATTTATGTATAGTTAGAAATTCTCTCATGTTATTGGATCAATTCACGGTAGCTCATGGAGCTACAAGTTTTTCTTATGTTGCGTATATCTGGACAGATAAGCTAGATGTCATGTTTTGAGTACATGATCTGCATTGATGCAATAGGGTAGCAGTAGCTACATATTATTATGATTAGTAGAGGATTGATACAATCTGTTCCTTGGGGACTTTGACCATGGATCACTTTTACTTGGTAGTTGACCAAGAAGGTACATGTTGATAGATGATTTGGGCTAATATAGAAAAGTGTGAAGCTAGTTGCTTGACACTTATGGGTTACCGCTTGTACTTGGTTGAATAACTAAAAAGGTATATACAGACTTATGATTTGCGTGGAGGCAAATCACTTACACAACTAGGTGACCTCTAGTTAAATGTTATCGAGGACGACCTGTGGGGAAATAAAGAAATTGCTTTATGAGTATGTTGAGATACTCCTGAGAGATAGCATGTCTCTATCTCCTTGTTATGGAATAGGACCTTATAGGGTTTTGACAATGGAGTGAAGGAATTGGACTGTATTTGATTACGAGTTGACGGTCGGTGTGACTCGCTAGTTCCTACACTAGTCTATGAGGGATTCTGACTCATAGATTGACTGTATATGGATGGATAAACTCGATGATGCATCGGGATATATGACTCGTTAGGGTGCGGAGGATGTGGAGTTAGCTGTATCCTTATCTTCCGGTGAGATATTGGATATTAATCAGGAGGTTAAGGATGCCCACTGGTTTTCGGTTATTATACCTTCATCGTGGACCTATTAGTTCACGAGATGATAAGGTTGTTATCACCGTGGACTTTCTCGTTGGAGTTGAGGGGGTGATTGAGATTGACGAATCTCTATGATATGCTGTATTTTGAAGATTCTATTAGTGTAAATGAAATCTACTGGATTTGTAGCTTTTTGATAGATCATTGCGTGGATAAATGATCTTCTGGTGGTTGATTATTTAGGAAGTCTGTTATTGATAGCAGCATATGGTACTACATATTGACACAATCTTTAAATTATAGGTGATCTTCCGATGGTCTATTAGAGGATATTTATACAGAAATATGACTTGTGATGTTTGAGCGCATGTTATCGATTTGTGGATACTTGGGTGATATTCATGGATTTTACGTTTTACGTTTGAGGATCGAAGTATAGACATGGTACTCGTGATCTTATGATTGAGTGCTCTGGATGAGTGTGATGATTGAACTATTGATCGGGTGTACCTGGTTATCGGTTGATAACCTCTAGATTAATAGCTCCAGTTGCTCCGTATCAATGTAATTTTAGGGTATTAACTAAAGTGGTTACTCAAGATGAGTACAGACATGTTTTGATGCTAGTGTGTGCCGTATGAGGAATGGTGAAATTTGGGGACCAAATTTTTATTAGTGGAGGAGAATGTAAAATACGGAGATTCGAAAATCCGGACCAGAAAATTTTTCGAGATTTTTCGGATTGAGTCTAGGGTTTTCGGCCCTACGGGAGGAGCCTAAGGGGCTTTAATGTAAAATCTTAAAACTTATTAAGGGCTTTATGGATGAAAACCTCAAATAAGTTGGCTTATGTAAATTTACCTAAAGTTAAGGGGTTAAGTTGATAAACTATTTAACTATAGAGACTTGAGGTGTATTATATAAATTTAGAAGGGTTAATCTGCGAAAACCCCTTACCCTAAGAGCAAGATTGGAATTTCTAAAAGTGGAGGGGCCTTTTTGTAAAAAGCCCCTCACATAAAACTCTCTTCATTCACAGTCGCCCGCAGCCAAAGCCGCAGACACCCGACTCCTTCTTTTTCCTCCTCTCGTGCCCTAGCCGCCTCCCTCCCCTCACGAAGCCGCAGTCGGCACACACCCGACGCCGTTCAGTTCACAACCTCGCGAGAGCCCCAAGTCGGCGAGCCTCTTCTCCCCGACGCCAAGCCCCCTTCGTGGATCCAACACCAATCGAACTTCCCCTGCCTTGACTCGCCACCACAGCAGGCACCATGAGTTCTCTCCCAGTGGCCGTAGGTTGTCGCCTACTCTGTTCCACGACGGAGTAGACTCTCTGTGGCTTACGGCGCATTCACGCATCTCCGTCGCAGCCATTCACCACGTCGATCTAGTGGGGGTTGCTTCTCTGGACTCGGGAGAGGAGTTGTGCTGACGCCAATTCAGGTACGGATTATTGTTGTGGATTGATTGGATAAATTTGGAATGGTATATCTTGTTAGAGATGATAGTTTGGAGTGGGTGTTGTTGGATGCTTTATACCTTGATTAGATCTTGATCTATTGGAGCAAATATGTGTCGAACCTAATGGGATCACTGATGGGCTTTGATCAGTAGCTAGGGAATTTTGTGCTCCTTAGATTATAGTTAGGTGGAGATTCGGTTTAGAATTTGGGTGGTAATTTGGTTTTGAATATTTTGAGGCTATGTTTGGTTTGGATTTCTATTCTTATGAGGATCTGCCGTGGGTTGCTAAGTTGGAATGCTTTTGTTGGATTTAGTGTTGGTTGTGTAGCTTTGTTGATGAGGTGCCAATCACTAGGGTGAGTTTGGAGTTTGGGTTGTAATTCTGTTGGAATTGGTTTGGTGTATAATAGTTTTGTTCTTGTTCTATTATTTCGACCAAACCTAAGGTTTGCCCTGTGTGTAGGAGGAGTAGGGATCAGAGGGTGAACTTGTGAAGCTTATTTTGATCAAGGTGTTGTTTGGATGTGATGCTGTATTGGGAATAAGGGTTTCTTTTGCTTGTCCTATTTGACTCTATGGGGTGCATGGTGATACATGTTTGGGTGAGGTTGTTTAGGTATCTCATCAGTTGGTGGATTGATATCTGTGATGATACTGTAGTTGTTTTCCTTTGTTGTGGGTATATGAGTTCTTGGGATAGATCTTTTGGCTTTATTGCTATTGCCATGTACACCAGGGGATTTAACCTTGCCAAGCAGCGAGAAGAGATCATTTAGGTTAATGTAGGGTTAACGCTACGTGATCACAACGGTTCGGATTAAATAGAAATTAATCATTAAATAAGGTTAATTAATGAACATTATGATTAGGACGATCCTAATTAATTGAGATAACTCGTTTAGCTATAATTTATATATATTATTGTAGCTAAACATTATGCCTTTGATACAGGGCATTGATTTGAGTTGCTTCGGACTCTTGGAAGGGGGTTCTTTTTCTGACATGGACTACTTTTACTCTTTGGAGGCGGGTACCCTTTGACTTATCTTGTTGATATTGTCATATTGTTATGCATAGACTGTTATAGATAGCAGTAAGATTATACGCTATCCCTGTTGATTATGCCTGTTCTGGATACTTGTTAGTTATCCCTGCGTTATTATGCCTGTCCTGGATACTTGTTAGTTATCCCTGAGTTATTATGTCTGTCCTAGATACTTGTTAGTTATCCCTGAGTTATTATGCCTGTTCTGGATACTTGTTAGTTATCCCTGAGTTATTATGCCTGTCCTGGATACTTGTTAGTTATCCCTGAGTTATTATGCCTGTTCTGGATACTTGTTAGTTACCCCTGAGTTATTATGCCTGTCCTGGATACTTGTTAGTTATCCCTGAGTTATTATGCCTGTCCTAGATACTTGTTAGTTATCCCTGAGTTATTATGCCTGTTCTGGATACTTGTTAGTTATCCCTGAGTTATTATGTCTGTCCTGGATACTTGTTAGTTATCCCTGAGTTATTATGTCTGTCCTGGATACTTGTTAGTTACCCCTGAGTTATTATGCCTGTCCTGGATACTTGTTAGTTATCCCTGAGTTATTATGCCTGTCCTGGATACTTGTTAGTTATCCCTGAGTTATTATGCCTGTCCTGGATACTTGTTAGTTATCCCTGCGTTATTATGCCCATCCTAGATACTTGTTAGTTATCCCTGAGTTATTATGTCTGTCCTGGATACTTGTTAGTTATCCCTGAGTTATTATGCCTGTTCTGGATACTTGTTAGTTATCCCTGAGTTATTATGCCTGTTCTGGATACTCGTTAGTTATCCCTGAGTTATTATGTCTGTTCTGGATACTTGTTAGTTATCACTGAGTTATTATGCCTGTTCTGGATACTTGTTAGTTATCCCTGAGTTATTATGCCTGTCCTGGATACTTGTTAGTTATCCCTGAGTTATTATGCTTGTTCTGGATACTCATTGGTTATCCCTGAGTTATTATGCCTGTTCTGGATACTTGTTAGTTATCCCTGAGTTATTATGCTTGTTCTGGATACTTGTTAGTTATCCCTGAGTTATTATGTCTGTCCTGGATACTTGTTAGTTATCCCTGAGTTATTATGCTTGCTCTGGATATTTGTTGGTTATCCCTGAGTTATTATGCTGTTAGTTCCATACAGTCTCAGGTATTGTCATATCTATATGTATGCTTAGGGATCGTGATGTATCTCTTGCACTTGACATTGAGGGATCAGTAGTTTCCGGCAAGTATACCTTGTAGGTTACCTATATTTCCTGTTATAGGATTTCAGACTGAGACTTATTATACTGAGGACTAGGTGAGGGGTTGCATTTGTTAGTCATGCATCATACCTGCACTGTTGCATGCCGGCAATCAGCGACTCCCTTGTGGTTGAGCCTAATCGTCTTCCGGCACATGATATGCACACACGGCCACTCATGGGTTAGTGGATACCGCTGGGTGTGTGCATTTGCTCTGTACTGCTCCGCTCGTCCGCTCATGGGTAGTGGTTTCGGAGCGTGGTAGCAGGCAGGGATCCCTTCTCTACCCATAGACCAGAGAAGATGAGAGAGAGATCTCCCCCATAAATACATGGGGCGGAGCGATAGCTCCACCAGCATCCTGTCCACTCGGTCACTCAGGAGCAGTGATGGTAGAGTGCGGACAGTGTCACCGCTCTACCCACTCGGCCGACACAGTATTGCCTGTCTCGGTGGCTTGACTGGAGTTAGGGGGTGACCATGACATTGCATCATGTGCATATGATGCATTTATGCATTAATTGTGTTTGCTGCATTTACCTGCTGCACTTGTTTGACATGCATATACTGGAGACTTGTTATCTGAGATTATATGTCTATTGGTGCTCCATAGGTATTGATTACCCTCTTTTCAGGTTAGATGGATTCTAGTATGTATCTTGATTCAGTATCTTCAGTATACCCTTTCATATTATTCATATGAGACCGTATCAGCGTAGACTCCTATTGTTATTATAACTTTCTACGCATATCTGTTGGGTATTCGCTGAGTTATGGACTCACCCCGTTGCCATATATGTTTTTATTTCAGGTTGAGATACTTGAAGTCGCCAGAAGAGCCCAACAGCCAGTCCCTACCCATCGCGATCGCAGGATTTTTTTTTGCACTTTGTAGTGCATTGTTTTATATTTCTTTTAGTGATTTGTATATGTCATATGTGTCGTGTGCCTAAGGGGCTTTTGTGTATTGGTTGTTTCGTCGTAAGTTGGACCGGTCCGCAGTCAGGTATGATTTATTATGTTTTATTGTTATGGTTTCCTTAGTGTCTATATATATTATGAGGCCTGAGGCCAATTAAACTGCGTGGTGATGTTATATAGGTTATGTGTATGTGTAAATTGTCCGCCGGACAGGGGAGGTGCAGTCCGATTTTCTATTGGATTAGCAGCTCCTGGGTCTCGGGGCGTGACAATTTTGCTTTCCCTAACATAAACGTATTGCCAAACATCAAAAAGGGGGAGATTGTTGAGGCAATCTGTGGTCCGGAGTGACCAAGTGTTTTGATGTTTGGGCAAAGGGTTTAAGTTAGGTTTACCCTTGTTATCTCATATGTGTATATTGAGTGTGTAGGATGTACAGGTTACACATATAGAATTGACTGGATGGCCTCGGTACGGTGAAGGGTGGCATGGAGACAAGCTGGAGGCTTGTGTGCACCTGAGGGACCTTAGAGAGCAGGGACGATGAGCTGATGGGTGCGGACTTCAAGGCATGCATGAAGGATGTCATGGAGGCAAGCTAGAGGCTTGCGTGCATCCGAGGGACGGGAGCCGAAGATGAAGAGGGTGCGAAGGCAACAGTCGAGGCTGCAGAGGAGGAGTCAGTCGAGTCGTGAGGGTACGAGTGTGGAGTGGAATGTACTCGGGAAGGGTAACCTTAGGTAGGTGAGTAGACCAGTCGACTGGCCTGAGGGCAGTCGACTGATGGAACTCACAGAAGAGTTCTGGCCAGGGACCAGTCGACTGCTCTAGGAGTAGTCAACTGGTAGGTGGCTGGTGAGTTGTCTGAGAATTCGAATGTTGGGGTGCAACGGTCGAATTCCAGTGGCACCAGTCGACTGCTCTGGGAGCAGTCGACTGGTGGCGATGGTTTCAGCCCGAGTCTTATTTAAAGAGGATTTCGTGGTGGCCGAGATTCTTGACGAAACTCGCTTGGGTAAAGTGAGTTAGTAGTCTCTTGTGCTCAGAGACCGTCCGAAGTGTTGTGGCGAGGTTTCTCCACCCACAAGGAGCGACAGAGTTAGCCGAAGGTTATCCGGGGATTGATCCACCGACAGATTCTTGGATTAGTCACCCGTCCGGGGTGGATACCAAGTAAATCGTCCCTGTTAGCATTGATTAGTGATTTTGTTATTGTTTTATTGTATATTCCGCTGTGCAACTAACCGTGCAGGAAGGAAGGGGTTCGAGAAATGCTATTCACCCCCCCCTCTAGCAACACAAATCGATCTATCACCATCTACCATCCTAGGTAAGGTCTATGGTCAGCCGCTGGGGATGCCATTGGAGAGCTAGGGTGTAGCTGAGCTAAGTCGATTTAGCTTGTGACCCGATTGGTAGTGTGTTGCTTACTTTTGAAGTCTGGATTCATTGTACCATTGGTGCCTTGTTTGATCCAAGTTTATAGTGAATTGGTATAATTTGGCATAAGATTTATTCAGTTCATGATGTGGAGGGAATTGGATTAGGCTAGTTTCACAGAGTAATAACCCACCTGCGATACAGTTGATCCTCTGATTGTCGTGTGCCACCATCAGAATAATCAACAATCATTGAAGAAGAAGAACAGAATAATCAACAGTCCACTGACCTTCTAGCTTTTACCCGTTCCCACCACATCCTGGCGTCGCCAGTGAGGCAGAACGAGACGCATTTAATTTTCTCATGATCGGGCCAGTCTAATAATTCCACTGTGCTCTCAACTGTCTTGAGCCAGGCCTGGGCGTCCCAGGGCTCGCAGGTGCCAGAGAACTTTTCGGGCTTCAGTCTCTTCCACTGAATCAGATAGGCCTCCTGTCGGACTCCTCGGACCGGAGTGTCCGGGGGTGCCTGTGCAGTTGGAGGCTCAGTAGGTATCGCATTCTGACTTCCCTGCGGGGTTGCAGTGTTCCCCTATTGGGTCATCAGAGTGCTTATTATCTGCTGTTGTTCAGTGACCTGACGCTGCAGATCTGTGATCACATGCATCATATTAGGTGGGGTGCTGTCTCATTACCCCGATTGCTACGTCCTCTAGTCATATCTATCATACAGGTGATAAATGACCACATAAGAATTAACACTACTATTATTGGTTATGCAAGCATAAATCATCTCTAATAATCATTACTGTACATGAAATAAAGTAAAGCGAGGTTATGATCTCTTACTTGGAGGCGGCAGGATGAAGCTTGATGTGCGTGTGGTGGAGGGGAAACTTGCTCTGATACCAACCTGTAACTCCCGCCCTTATATCTACTCTCGGGGCGGGGTTACGTACAATCAATCATATAATTCTTTTCTTTTCTTCTAGCATAAAATTAAAACAACAACAATGCAAGGGTGCAAGGACTAAGTGCTGAGCATGCTTGTCTAAAATTATCAAGTGATATTTACCAGTGCTAAGCATACTAGTCAATACATGTCAATCAAATATCATGCTTGAATTATTAGAACATTATTTGAAATATTTTAATCAAGAGATATTCTATAACATGATAGGTTCATATATTATTTCAACTCATATCAAAATCAACAAAATCAAGTATATGAGAATTCCAAGTGTAATCACTATCATGCAATATCAAACCTAATCACTAACATTCATTGTTGAAGAAAACATCATCATAATCATAGTAATGTAGATATAAAAATCTTTCTTTCCCGAGCCACCACCCCACACATCTTCAGCCTCCTGCCTCTTCCTTTAGTTTAAGGGTTCCTTACCCTTATCTGCAGCATAAGACAACACATAAACTAGTAAGCACAAATGCTTAGTAAGGATCCCGTCCTACTCGCAAAATCCATACGAAAGAATACAACATATACTCATAATAAATCATAAGCATGAGTTCATCAAAGCATACTAAACATCCAAGTTTCTAGCATGCAGTATAAAATACCTTAAGCATACCCTTCACATATAATAAATGTTTTCAATGAATGTTTTCAAAATAATTCCATAAAGGTATTACTTAAAAATACATCCATATCATATAGCGCCCAGTTGTGTACCACATATCGCGCGTTACCTATTGCGCGTTCCCTAATGAATTCGGGTAGCGAGCCACCAATCAATTAGAGCAGGACCCTTCCGTCCTACCGGAGCCATGACCTTACGTTAACATGCACCCCGGATTTGTTTAACGACCCCCTTCCGAGTTGGGTACACAACTTCTAAAGTAAAATACTTATCATGTTTTTACATATATGCTAAGGAGTATTCCAATCCACTCTTAAGGGACACACCACTCTTCAAGGGTACTCATAATCCCGTAGGGACACACCACACAACTTAAGGGGTGCTCTTGATCCCATACTTAGTGGAGTATCCTTTCAAGCATTTTATCATACACATCACATGCAGTTCATAAAGGGTGCCCCATGGGCTATATAAACATGCTCATACATACATCACATTTCAAACACTTACACATACTTATATATGACAAAATTGGTCACATCAATCATATTCATATCATAACCTGTTTCATGGTTTAATTTAACCCTTCCTAACCCTAAACCTAGGGTTGGCCGAAAATCAAGGGTAGGGTAGCTTAGATTGTTTTGACATCAAATATCCCATACAAGCATCACATATATATATATATATATATATATCATGTATCATACTAAGCGTAGCATACATCATGGGGTAATCAACTTTCACAAACCTAATATATCATGTCTTGGCCGAAAATCATGCTAGGGGAAAACTTAGTTTTCAAATCAAACCTTCCATTTAAACATCACATGCATATACGTATCATTATCCCCAAACATAAGCATATCCTATAGGTATTTTAACCTTCGCAAACCCTAACTCTAGGGTGTTGGCCGAATGTGTAGGGTAGGGGAAATTAGGGTTTTTGAATCAACCTTCATACAAGCATTTACACAAATATCTCACATACATATCATGTCACTTATTAAACATAGATTACATCATAGGATAATTATGCAACCCTAAACCCTAATCCCTCTAGGGTTGGCCGAAACTTGTAGGGTAGGGAAAAAGTTGGGTTTTTGTAACCAAACATTTATACAAACACCTTGTCTACACTATCATATAATACACTAAACATAAAATATATCCTAGAGAAATTCAACTCTTAAACCCCTAAATTCCTTGCCTTGGCCGAAACTTACACAAGGGTAAAACCCTAGTTTTTGTTCATAACATCATGAAGAAAATCCACATACATATATACCCTAAGTCTCAAGGGGTCTTCTCTTGTGTCAAGGAGTAACCAAGGCCTCCCCTTAAGGGGTGGCCGAAACTTATAAAGGGGAAAACCCCCCATTTTCGAAAACCACAAAAGCAAAAGAATCACACACAACTATTACACTGCAGGCGAGGGGATACTTACATCCTTTCGCTTGACTTTCACTTTCTCTAAACCTTTAGAGTACCCTTGGTTGAAGGAGGGTGAGTGTTCTCCTTATTAGCACTTCCCTAGAACCTTTGGCCCTAGTAGAGGGCAAGATCTTTGGATGGTCTTCTTCCTTCCAATTCCCTAGGGTTAGAACCCTAGGGTTTACTTTTCGAAAATGAAAAGGGAGAAGAAGATGAGTTTCGGTGGGAAGAGTGAGGAAGAAGAAGAGAAGAAGTTATTCCAACCTCTCCCTCTCTTATTTATACTTTTCTCATGAAGAGACATGTCTCTTCACTTCCCTAGCTTTAACAAGCATGTTTCTTATTCTCTCTACATGAAACATGGCTTGGTGCGTTGGTTATGACATGATTAGTGCAACTAGGAGGTTCAAGGTTCAATCCTTGCTTCCTCCCTTCTACATTTCCTTTTTATCACATTTTGCACTAATCCACATCCAAGCCCATTAAGCCAAGCCCATCATGAAATTTCATAATAATAATAATGTTTCATGAATTCATAATATTTCATATGGGGAAATTTTGGGGTGTTACAATCCTCCATACCTTATAAAAAGTTCGTCCCGAACTTTAAAATAATTCCGGATACTTTAATCGTATTGCCTCCTCTCGTTCCCACGTGACTTCTTCGAATTGTTCGTTCTGCCACAGAACCTTTACTAAGGGTACTTCCTTGTTCCTTAGCTTTTTAACTTCCCGATCTAGGATCTGAATAGGTCGACGTTCAGAACTTAGGTTCTCTTGGTCTTGTACTGGTTGGGACTCTATCACCTGATTCACATCAGAGATACATTTCCTGAGCATTGATACATGGAAGACATTGTGGATAGCCGACATTTCTGGCGGTAACTCCAGTTCGTAGGCTACTTTGCCTACCCGTCTCAGAATTTGATACGGTCCCACATATCTCGGACTCAGCTTCCCTTTCTTCCCGAATCTCATCACCCCTTTCATAGGGGCCACTTTCAGGAATACTGAATCCCCAACCTCAAACTCTAGTGGTCTGCGTCGCTTGTCAGCGTAGCTTTTCTGCCGGCTCTGAGCAGTCTCTATCCTCTGGCGGATATTCTTTATAGCCTGAGTGGTTTCATCTATAATATCAGTCCGAAGTCCCATCTCCTTCTTTTCACCACTCTCAAGCCAGCATATAGGAGATCTGCATTTCTTTCCGTATAGTGCTTCGTACGGTGCCATCCCAATAGTAGCCTGATAACTGTTGTTATAAGCAAACTCTGCCAGGCTTAGGTATCGACACCAGCTTCCCTTGAATCCAAGGCACAAGCTCACAACATGTCCTCTAGTATCTGATTCACTCTTTCAGTCTGCCCGTCAGTCTGGGGGTGAAAGGTTGTACTGAATTTCAACTTCGTGCCAAGAGCCTTCTGCACGTGTCCCCAAAAATCTGAAGTAAATCGACCATCCCTATCAGAGATAATGGTCTTGGGAACTCCGTGCAATCGGATAATTTCCTTGACGTACAGTTGAGCCAACTGCTCTACTGAGTGGGTCATCCTCATGGCCAGAAAATGGGCAGACTTGGTGAGTCTGTCCACAATAACCCATATGCCATCATATCCATTCGTCGTTCTAGGTAGCCCAGAGATGAAATCCATGGAGATGTCTTCCCATTTCCACTCGGGAATAGACAGAGGTTGCAAAACTCCTCCAGGCCTCTGGTGTTCTGCTTTGACCCTCTGGCAGGTCACACACATACTGATATAGTGGGCTACATCTCGCTTCATACCGGACCACCAAAACTTGCTCTTCAGATCTTGATACATCTTGGTAGACCTAGGATGCATCGCATAAGGTGTTCCGTGAGCTTCCTCGAGAATCCTTGTCCGTAAGTCGGAGTCGTCGGGAACACATAATCGATCCCGAAGATATAAGACTCCGCTGTCCGAAATCCTAAATTCATCGTCCTTGCCTTCGAGAACTTCTTGCTTGATTCTCTGAAGACTCGGATCATGATTCTGCTTTTCCAGAATATCGTCGAATAATGTCGGCGCAATCATCAGAGTGGACAACTGTCCTGATATGATTTCAATCCCGTAATTCATAATTTCTTCCCCTAAGGGTTGTGACAAAGCTGATAAAGACATCAAAGCAGCACATGATTTTCTACTGAGAGCATCGGCTACTTTGTTGGCTTTTCCCGGATGGTACAGGATCTCACAATCATAATCCTTGACCAATTCCAGCCATCTGCACTGTCTCATATTCAGATCTTTCTGGGTGAAGAAATATCGCAGACTCTGGTGATCTGTATAAACTTTACACTGGGTTCCATATAGATAGTGCCTCCATATTTTCAGTGCAAAGACCATCGCTGCTAACTCTAAGTCATGGGTAGGGTAATTTCTTTCATGTTCCTTCAGTTGCCTAGAGGCATAGGCAATTACCTTCCCATTTTGCATAAGCACAGCTCCGAGTCCAAGTTTGGATGCGTCGCTGTACATATCGAAACCCATATCGCTCTCTGGAAGAGTCAATATTGGAGCGCTAGTCAGCCTCCTTTTCAGTTCCGTAAAGCTCTTTTCACATTCCTCGGTCCATACATACTTCTTGTCCTTCTTTGTAAGAGCTGTCATAGGGGCTGCAATCCGAGAGAAGTTCTCTATGAATTTTCTGTAATAGCCTGCTAGCCCGAGGAAACTTCTGATTTCACTGGCATTCTTGGGTCTAGTCCAGTTACTCACGGCTTCGATTTTAATTGAGTCCACCATTACTCCTTCTTTGGAGATAACATGTCCCAAAAATGATACTTGATCGAGCCAGAACTCGCATTTGGAAAATTTAGCATACAGTTGTTCCTTCCGAAGAATCTGTAGTACTATACTCAGGTGCTCAGCATGTTCTTCGGGAGTTCTCGAATATATAAGGATATCGTCGATAAAGACGATCACAAATCTGTCGAGGAATGCCGAGAATACCCGATTCATTAAATCCATAAATATAGCTGGCGCATTGGTAACTCCAAATGGCATAACCACGAACTCATAATGTCTGTATCTGGTTCGGAAAGCCGTCTTCGGTATATCCTCCTTTTTCACCCTGACTTGGTGATAACCAGATCTCAGGTCAATCTTAGAGAAAATCGTGGCTCCCTTCAGTTGATCGAACAGGTCATCTATCTTGGGTAGAGGGTATCTGTTCTTGATAGTCACGTTGTTCAGCGCCCGATAGTCGATACACATTCGCATCGACCCATCCTTCTTTTTCACGAACAGTACGGGAGCTCCCCAGGGGGAATGACTAGGGCCGATGAGTCCCTTGTCAAGCAGCTCTTGTAACTGTCCTTGTAATTCCTTTAATTCCGTCGGCGCCATACGGTACGGTGCCTTAGAAATGGGGTTAGTACCAGGAACCAACTCAATTGCAAATTCTATATCTCTTTCAGGTGCTAACCCTGGTAAGTCATCGGGAAATATCTCTGGGTAATTGCATACGACTTTGACGTCTCCTAGCTTCAGGCCCTCTGTAGGATTGGTATCAACCACATGAGCTAGAAATCCAGAGCATCCCTTTTCTAACATCTTCCTTGCTTTCAGAGCCGACAAGAATTTGCTTGTCCTCTTCTTCGGCTCTCCCATAAATTCGAATAGAATTCCCGCCTCAGGTCGGAAGATAACCCTTCATTTACGGCACTCAATAGAGGCGCCGTATTTGTTCAAGAAATCCATGCCCAATATCACATCATAATCTGACATATCAAGCACTATCAGATCGCAGTAGAGTTCCCTATCTGCGATTCTGATTGGTGCGGCACGTAGCATTTGGGTAGAGGGCATCACCTCACCCGAGGGCAGTGTTGTCAGAAATTTGCAGTCCAAATCTTGCAGTGACATATCATTTCTTTTGGCATATTGCATAGAGATAAACGAATGTGTTGCCCCAGTGTCAAATAAAGCAGTAGCATACTGACTGTAAATAAATATCTGACCTGTGACAACGGTAGAGGCAGTCGCCACGTCTTCTTTCGTAAGAGAGAAAACCCTGGCGTTTGTCGTGGCAGGCGGGGCCTCTAATCTCCCCTGGCATATATGAGTACCATCTATAGCTGCCTGCATCAGGTGTAACTGGGGAGGAGCACCTTTGTACTGAACATACTGCGGCTGAGGTGCTTTAGCTGCAGTAGGACACTCTCTGGCCATGTGCCCTTCCTTTCCACAAGTAAAGCATCTCCTGGCGCCTAAAAGGCATGTCCCTTGGTGCATCTTCCCACAAGTGGCACATTGGGGATATTTAGGCTTCTTGCCTAAATAACCACTGGCAGATTTATTCCATGGCTTCCTCTTTCCGTTGTGGTTCTTTTTCCAGTGGGGGTTGCTATTCGGAGGTTTCTGACCTCCCGACTGATTCTGACTCTTGCTGGCGGTCAGTGCTTGGTTCTGCTGGTTAATATTCTTCAGATAATGCTCGGTAATAAGGGCGCTGCTGAACAGCTCCTCTGCAGTCTGGGGCCTATTAACGCCGCCAGCTACATTCAGAGCTATCTCGGGCCTGAGCATCTTGAGCATTAATCTGACCCTTTCTTTCTCTGTACTGACCAACTCCGAACATAATCGTACCAGTCGGTTAAATTGCTTAACAGCATCGTTGACTGAGAGATTTCCCTGCCGGAATTCAGTGAACTCATCAAAGTGCCTGTTTGTGACTCGCATATTAAAGAATTCCTCCAGAAATTCAGACTCGAAGTCCTTCCACTTCATCTGGTCCACTGACCTTCTAGCTTTTAACCGTTCCCACCACATCCTAGCGTCGCCAGTGAGGCAGAACGAGACGCATTTAATTTTCTCATGCTCGGGCCAGTCTAATAATTCCACTGTGCTCTCAACTGTCTTGAGCCAGGCCTGGGCATCCCAGGGCTCGTAGGTGCCAGAGAACTTTTCCGGCTTCAGTCTCTGCCACTGAATCAGATAGGCCTCCTGTCGGACTCCTCGGACCAGAGTGTCCGGGGGTGCCTGTGCAGTTGGAGGCTCAGTAGGTATCGCATTCTGACTTCCCTGCGGGGTTGCAGTGTTCCCCTGCTGGGTCATCAGAGTGCTTATTATCTGCTGTTGTTCAGTGACCTGACGCTGCAGATCTGTAATCACTTGCATCATATTAGGTGGGGGTGCTGTCTCATTACCCCGATTGCTACGTCCTCTAGTCATATCTATCATACAGGTGATAAATGACCACATAAGAATTAACACTACTTTTATTGGTTATGCAAGCATAAATCATCTCTATATAATCATTACTATACATGAAATAAAGTAAAGCGAGGTTATGATCTCTTACTTGGAAGCGGCAGGATGAAGCTTGATGTGCGTGTGGTGGAGGGGAAACTTGCTCTGATACCAACCTGTAACGCCCGCCCTTATATCTACTCTCGGGGCGGGGTTACGTACAATCAATCATATAATTCTTTTCTTTTCTTCTAGCATAAAATTGAAACAACAACAATGGCAAGGGTGCAAGGACTAAGTGCTGAGCATGCTTGTCTAAAATTATCAAGTGATATTTACCAGTGCTAAGCATACTAGTCAATACATGTCAATCAAATATCATGCTTGAATCATTAGAACATTATTTGAAATATTTTAATCAAAGATATTCTATAACATGATAGGTTCATATATTATTTCAACTCATATCAAAATCAACAAAATCAAGTATATGAGAATTCCAAGTGTAATCACTATCATGCAATATCAAACCTAATCACTAACATTCATTGTTGAAGAAAACATCATCATAATCATAGTAATGTAGATATAAAATCTTTCTTCCGGAGCCACCACCCCACACATCTTCAGCCTCCTGCCTCTTCCTTTAGTTTAAGGTTCCTTACCCTTATCTGCAGCATAAGACAAACATAAACTAGTAAGCACAAATGCTTAGTAAGGATCCCGTCCTACTCGCAAAATCCATACGAAAGAATACAACATGTACACATAAAAATCATAAGCATGAGTTCATCAAAGCATACTAAACATCCAAGTTTCTAAGCATGCAGTATAAAGTACCTTAAGCATACCCTTCACCTATAATAAATGTTTTCAATGAATGTTTTCAAAACAATTCCATAAAGGTATTACTTAAAAATACATCCATATCGTATAGGGCCCAGTTGTGTACCACATATCGCGCGTTACCTATTGCGCGTTCCCTAATGAATTGGGTAGTGAGCCACCAATCAATTAGAGCATGACCCTTCCGTCCTACCGGAGCCATGACCTTACGTTAACATGCACCCCGGATTTGTTTAACGACCCCCTTCCGAGTCGGGTACACAACTTCTAAAGTAAAATACTTATCATTCTTTTACATATATGCTAAGGAGTACTCCAATCCACTCTTAAGGGACACACCACTCTTCAAGGGTGCTCATGATCCCGTAGGGACACACCACACAACTTAAGGGGTGCTCTTGATCCCATACTTAGTGGAGTATCCTTTCAAGCATTTTATCATACACATCACATGCAGTTCATAAAGGGTGCCCCATGGGCTATATAAACATGCTCATACATACATCACATTTCAACCACTTACACATACTTATATATGACAAAATTGGTCACATCATCAATATTCATATCATAACCTGTTTCATGGTTTAATTTAACCCTTCCTAACCCTAAAACCTAGGGTTGGCCGAAAATCAAGGTAGGGTAGCTTAGATTGTTTTGACATCAAATATCCCATACAAGCATCACATATAATATATATAT